>VZTH01002682.1:318516-423933 GCA_013397815.1 Aleadryas rufinucha
AGGAGGGGAGAGCGAGCGACGGGCTTCCCGGGGGCGCGTCGTCCTGCCGCGCACCGCGCCGCGGGGGCCCGGCGAGGGCGGCCGTGGGGCAGTGCGGTGCAGGGCGCCCGGGGGTGCTGGTGCCTCGGGGTGCCGGCAGGATTGTTACTGCTTTTAGGGTTTTTTCCCCCACCCGGATTAAAAAGAAGAAGGGAGTGTTGGGGTGCGGAGGGTCGCGGCGGTGGAAGGAGGGAGCGGTGCCGGCAGCGCGCCGCAGCCGGCTGACCTAGTTTGGGAGGCATCTGAGGTGACGGCTCCGCGCGGTGGCTGCTCTCGCCCCGCCGGGGTGGGTGCCGCGCTCCCCCCTGAGCACCCGCAGCGCTCCGCACCGCGCCGCCGCCGGCCCGTTCAGGTGTCTCTGCGGGGAGCGCGGGGTCGGAGCCGGGAAAGGCTTGCCCGGTTCCCACCGTTCAGGGCCTGCCTATGAGTACTGGACCCCCGGCTTTAACCCTCCGGTACCGCCTGAGATGCGTTTTTTTGTGTAGAGCCAAAGAAACCCTAGTGCAGTAGACCAGTCGAAAAAGGGGGGGAAAAAAAAAAAACCAGCTTGGCTATATGGTGGCTTTTTATTTATAAATTTATATTTTTGAAACTGTGGGAACAGCTTAGTGCCTGAGTAATTTTGTATGATGCACCTGCTTTAGGTTTACATCCTAGGTTTTATATGCTTCACTAAAACGTTGCTCTCATGAGAGGGGAACTTTTAGACTAGAGGAGATACTTAACTTGTACTTTCAACTGAAAGTCAAGAATCTATAGGTCATAAAAGTAACAAAGGTAAACTACTGAGTTGCAAGAAAAACAAGCAAAGCTCAAAAAATCACTGTGCATTTCTGTGGGCTACTTCTGTAGATGTAAAATAACTGCAAGGACTGCAAAATCATTAAAGGAAAAAATAAAAAATATTGGATGAAATTATATTGTGAATGATATGTTTTTAGATTCACAGCAGACACCTGTCTTGGGGCGAAGGGAATTAGCTTCAATGCTTGCTTCTTTACGGTTGGAGTTGTTAGAATGAATGCATGTACATAGCTTATTTTTTTTTTTTACCCCACAAGTTAGAAAAAACAGTCTAAAAATGTATATGTATGTATTTAATTACCCTGCAAAAAAATGCATTAATTATGAAGAGACCAGTGTCTGCTTTTTTGACCATTCATTTCCAAATAAAAATGTAGAGGTACCTAATTAAATTCACACTGAAGATTTGGACTTTTAAGAATGAAATCCATGTTTGTTCATGAGGAAATGAAATGTATTGGTGGCATTTGTAGCCTACTAATAACTAAAGGCAAATGGATCTGATTGTGAAAGGATGAGGTATTCTGCCTTGCTGGTGAGATCACTGAATGTCTGACTTGTCATTAAGTTTTGGTTAGCCTTGGTGAGAGGATGTGTAACCTTTTTCTTTAACCTTACTGTAGCGTCCATGTAAGTAATCCTTTTCCCTGTATCTTCTTGTTATGTAAGTTGGCTGAACTGCTGTGATTAGTTGAACTTGAAGCTTTATTACTAATGGGAACTATTTATCTATCAAGGGACTTTGCCTTAGGATCAGAGGGAGAAGTTTCTTCTCAAAATAAAAGTATTCATATTGAAAGAGTTTGTTCACCTGTAATTGAACTGGAGGCTGATTATTAACCCACTTTGCTTGGGCTATTGGAAATTATTTTTATGTCAGACATAAAAATGCCTTGCTTTTAACACATTTATTGTGTTCACGTGCTTTTTTTCTTCTCAAAATGTCTTATGCTCTTTGGTTGCTGCTTCTGTTGGGCGGGCCTTGGAGAAACTGCTAGTGGGTCAGAGGGCTCTGATTTCTCACATAACTACTTACAGACCACACCTTTAGGCCAAAAAAAAAGTGAGACAGGCAATAAGCTTTTTTTAAGTGATTAAGAGAGAGAGGAAAGATGTACTTGGTGCTGGCTAATAAAGGTTTGACACTACTGTCATTTTAATATGTTTCAAGTTGATTTTTCCTCCCCTCAGCAGAATTCAGTTATTAAAAAAAAAAAACAAACAAACCAAAAAGAGGTGATACATTACTGAAAGTAGTATAGTTTATATTTTATGGAAAAGATTGTATCTGTTGATATTCGTAATGTTTTGTTTGCTGTATATATAACTCTCAATGGAGCATAATAATTAGAAATCTGTGGAGACAGATAGATATCTTATAGAAATGGAAGAAGGTCCAAGTATAAGTTGCCATAGAAAAAAAATGAAATTGAAAAAATACTTCTTGTTTCAGGTACAAATAACTCATGAAAGCCATGGTCATAATTCTATAACAATTTAAGAAATTTCCTCCCTACAACTCCCAGTTTTTATTGTGTGCCCTGTGGAGAACAGAATTTGAGAGGGAATCACAGGCTGTTGTCTGGCAGTGCCAAGTGTTGAAATGTGCTTTTTTGATTCAGTCAGGAATTACAGTATTGCAGCTGAAAAAGAAAAGCAATTACAGGGGAACATAATAGTCAACTGTTCCATCTTATTATCTTGTCGTGTAAAGGAAGAGGAAAAAAAGATGCAAAACATTTGCACTCCAATTGCTTGTAATATGCTACAGAAATCACTTTCTCAATACCTTGGAGTCTTTCAATTTCCTCCCTCTTTAAGGTTTGAACCCTGTGAGTCCCCCTGGTGGCAGCAGGACTGGGGGGATTTTTCACTCCCCACTGAGGCTTGGGGAGCAATGCCTGGCCCCTGCCTTCTGGTTTTGTCTTTTTTTCCCAAGTCTTGAATTTCTTTCGTCTAGTGATTATTAAGTAAACTAATATACTAGTATTGTAGTTGGAGGGGAAAAAATGCAAGTTTTGTGGAAGTGAGGTTTACTGCAGATAGATTCTAATGTGAGATGAAAGGTATTATATAAGAACAGCTCCAACTTGCAGTTTTTGTCTTTCTCCCTACTAGCTCTGATTTGGTTTGTTTTTCTTTTTTTCCAGTGGTTGAATAGGAATTGTTTTGTATAACTGGATAAATGTAATAGACAAGGAATGGGGTGGGGAGTTCTAAATATTTCATACTATGCAGAGGCAAAAAACATAATGATTTGTTTGTTTAGTAGACTAAATTAAAAAGTTACGGTAGGGTTTTCGTCTGTGTTATCTTAAATGTATTTATGATATTAAGTACTCCAGGAGTTTGACTGGTTGATCCTTAATGATGAGTAGTCTTAGTAATGTTAGAAAGCAGAGCAAAGAGGTTTTGATTTAAAAAATTGAAACTATTTGTGTTCTTTCAAGGAAAACAAACAAGAAGTGCCAGAATAAGCTTTCAAAAAGGAATTTCATCAGAAAAGAAAAATAATCATTGAAATATTCCTTTGTGTAAAGCAGTATCTGCTACAAAGCAGTTTGCACCTCTTGTTTGAAATGGAGGCATTAAGACTATTGTCATGTAGAATAAACTTCTTGTATATATTTGTCAGTCTTGGGGTAGCTGTGTGTTATATGTAGACTGCTACTTAAAACTCACTTGTTTCAAAGTTTGTGGGTTTTTTTTGATTGGTTTGTTTTGGTTAATGTTTCTTGCAAAAGGATACTATTTAGAAGGAGAATCTGCAGCAAAGGGAGGTATACATATATAGGTAACATGGTCAGTAGACAGGAACATAATTTTTTGTTTCTTTTTTTCAAGAAATCTTGGCTTGTTATCTTAAAAAGTATTGAGATATATTAAAACTGAGTGTCAAACTTTCATTCTTGATTGGTGTTCTGGATGTTTCTATCACTCTGTTTGAATCCTTCATGCACCAAAGCAACCTGAACAAACTAAAACTATTTACTACTGGAGGACAAGCAGTAGCCCAGCATCAGATGAGTAGCATGTCACTGCTTAAGGTTTTTTTAGTAAAATAACTTCCTCCCTTCAGCAGTTTGAATCTTGACTGGTTTCAGTCTCTGCTGAAAGAGCCACTGCAAAGGGTCTCTGCCCCTTCAAGATTGGATAACAACAACTTTAAATCTAAGAAATTGGTAGTCTGTGTCTTATCTATTGTTTCCAAAGAAATCATCAGCTGAATTTTCAGTAATTGTCAGTTCAATGAGGGAAATAAGAGTAAATGCTTAGAAGGATTTTTCAGTTGCTAAAGTAAATAAAGAAGTTTTTTAGGATTTTATTACTTGCTTAGTGATAACTGATTTCATATACCTGGCCTCCACTGTGTGAAATCCTATGCATAACAAGAACATATGTTATTGCATGTACTGTTAAATATGAGATGAAAAATATTCAAAGCTGAGAAGATTAAATCCATTAGTTGGGTGACTTGGATGTTCTTTCTTATGTCCTTTTTTCCTAAGCAATACAACACTTCTGATGAACCAATAATTAGAGGTTTTTAACAAATCAGGTTTTTTTAAAACATGGCTCTGTATCTCTAGTGTTCTTCTTGCACGTTCTTTTATTCTCTGATTTCATTTCATCCTTCAGTCTTGTTACTAAGGAATCATGCTTTTCAGTGCTTGGTTGTCGGGTTTTCTACTTTTTTCCTCAGTGTTTTGTGTTGTCATGAACAAAATAAACTTGTGCTCTCTTTGCATTTTCTCAGAAACTGCTTCAATTTCCCTTTAAAAGAATACAAATGAGCATGTAAATATTGAAACTTAATTTGGCCTTTTGATAATAATTAAGACTCAGGTAATTGTGCACTTTTTAATAATTTAGTGTTAATGTCTGTGAAGGTGCACATGATGAGCATGTGTAGTGAAAACTTCTGATTAAGTATTCTGTAGCAGACCTGTGAAAACAGCAGTCAGCTGGTGTTGTGATGGCAAATCCTTTAAAATTGTTAAGTCAAAAATTAAGTGTTCTTGCTTGTCTTGCAGCTGTTGGGTAGTAAGGTTTGTAGATCAGTTCAGAGGCACTGAGTGTACAGAGACCTCTGGCCTTTGATTAGGGAATTCAGATTTCCTATGAAAGGTAGAAGATTAAGAATGGAGAGATCAGCTTAAATACATTCCCTCTTTTAGTCTTTTTTTTTTTGTCTTTTAAATAAAGCATATAGATTTAATATTGCCATCGCACATAATTTGCCTTGAAGATAATTTTCTGCATTGAATCTCAGCTGTCTTTAGCATCGAGGGTTTATATAAATGAATGGAAAGTAGTTTAGCTTGCTGCTTATGCCCCTGGCACTTCTGCCCTTATTCCCTTCGTCACCGAAGGATCCATTTTTAGATAATGAATTTTGGTTGGGTGACCAAGGGGAAAATTAGGGATAATCAATGTTTGATTTGGGGGGAGAGAATACGGCAAGATTTATGCTGCAAATACTGGTAACTTAGTGTTCAGAAATGCTTTGAGCTAGTTAAAAGTAAGAGAAATGTTCAGAAAGTAAATTTAAAGTAGAAAAACAATCACATCTAATTGACAATCTGATGAGATGACTGCACAGTTGCACACAGTTTCAACTACTGTGTCAAATTGCACGTTTAAAGCAAAGCAGGGGACAGTTGTTAAGATAGAAAAGCCTTTACTTAGTGCTGATTTATTTCATAAAGTTTACGTGTGTTGAGTGGTTTCTATGGGGTCCTCTGCTTTCCAGAAGCAGACCAGTTTGATTTGATAGTAGTTAGCTGTTCACTGGTTGTTATACGACTGTTACATGCTTAATATTTGAAACCCATTATTTTGTTTCTACATTTAGAAACTAATACATAAAAAAACATTTAAGAAATACCCTTTAATGTTGCTGCTAATGCTTAATGATTTAGAACTTTATTTTTTTAGGGCTATATTTAAGTTTTTGCTAATATATTATATTTTTTGCTAATCATATGGCTTGTACAAGTTAATATTTTGCCAGCATAAGAGAATATGAAGAAAACCTTGCTAAATTATTTAGAGTTTAATGCTCACTTGGGAATATCATGTACTGCTGGTATCAAAGTCATGATTTGTGACTGAAGCATGCATCTAACTGGTTAGTTTCTCATCCATTGCCACTGATGATGAGCCTATGTTTTTTTTCAAGAGAAAGAATTTTTGTAATTCTAGATTCAACTGTTTTGCCCATTTTTCAAATGATTTTAGGATAAAGCACTACTAATTTACAATATTTACTCTGCAGCGAGTTCAACTTTATCCATCTGGGAAGTAATTTCTGCTGATACATTATATTTCTGTCTGTTAACAACATTTTGTGTGATGGCATCTTCACGTTTCCAGGCTCTGCATAAGGCTCCTTCAGTGTGGAAAAGGGCAGTTGTAGTGCTGAGGAGCAGGCAGCCAGGCTTAAGTGCAAATTTTTGACGAGTGACAATTGAATAAACAATGGCTGTAAAAAGAAGGGCTTGCATTGAAACTAACAAGAAGTGTAATTGAAACATAAAGTAAAAACAAGCTAAAAATAAGAATGTCCACTCTATCAGTACTCATTTAACTGAAAACACAAGATGAAATTACTTTTCTGTATGGTTTAAGCAGTGGCAAAATTAACTATTGGCGCTTTTGCAATTGCTCATCATGAAATTGATATAAGGATGACAGTTGGGAGCGGACTAAATGAACTACAGAAGAAATTAGCTGCTGAATGTCTTTATGCTCAGTATTTTTGAGTGATACATCTTGCAGAATCAACATTTCTGTAAGAGCAGCACAAATTGATAACTGCTGTAGATCTCATGTAGAACTGCAGTACTGGAAAAGTGACAATGAGTCACTCTAATTAGAAAGCTGTTTAATAAAGACCATAAAATGTACTATGGCTTATGCAGATAAATTATTTGGTTTCAGTGTTGGCTTGTAATGACTAATTGCAATTCGGATGAGTAGGGGTTTAAACCTGTTCCCAGACTTCTGTGTATGTGGGAAGGTGCGAGTATCCAAGTATCTGGAGTTGGAGTTCAGGGTGGATATGAATGGAAAATAGCAAGTTTACAAAAACTTCATTATGTAATTCATAACACAAAGCTTTTAAAATTGTTCTTTGTGAGGTACAAAGGCATGCTTTTGTCATGCTGTACTCAAGTGAAATGCCTTCAGCTGAGAGTTGACTTAAAGGATGAGCTCCTAGTATTTGCTACAAGGATTTTTACACGGTGCTAAGCTATATCTCATTATTTTTAATATAGTTTTGGATGCCTATCAAGTTACTAAAACTTTTCTTGTATTCAGTTAATAATAGCCTGTTTCAAACTGATAAAAATTTTGGACATCTGTGAGAAATTGTTATTGAAGTGGAAAAGTGCTCTGTCAAATTTACTTGTACACAAATATTACTAAAAGTTATTGATGTATTTGGAATACTAACATTAGGAAGAATTCAAGTGAAATTTGACTGAAAATATAGGAAGCTTTTCATAAAAAATGCTGAATCTCAAAGGTTTCAAATGTTCATTGCAAGTTCAAATAGACATTGTAGCTCAAACTGGTTCATTTAACAGTGTTGTATGTGTTGGAGGGGAGAGTAAGCCATTTTAGGTTAGTTTTATTTTTTCCCAATGGGAAACAAAGACACTTGGGAAAACATTTTGGTTGTTACAGTTTGAGAATGTTACGATTTGTAACTTTAGACTTGGCAAATATTTGCCTTCATTTTGGAATGGACCTGGCATTTATATTGTGCTTGGTTTTTTTTGCCACAGCGTAAAGCCGTCCCCAGCTGAAGGAGTCAAGTCCAATCCATCCAAGAGACACAGGGATCGCCTGAATGCGGAGCTGGACCGCTTGGCGAGCCTGCTGCCTTTCCCTCAAGATGTTATCGCCAAATTGGATAAGCTGTCTGTGCTTAGGCTTAGCGTTAGTTACCTGAGAGCTAAAAGTTTTTTTGACGGTAAGCATTGGGAATTTATTTGGGTTTGAACTGCTCGTAAAATTCAGTTTATACTTTATGTTGATTTCAGCTGTTTAAGTACTTAAAACTGTTAAATGTATCTGTATTTTAATGGAACTTCCAGTTGCTTGGATATATACAACGTAACTGTGTAAAGTAAGCTTTCCTCTTTCTTGAAACCAAATGTAACTACTTATATTTCACTTAGGTCACCAGCCTCTCAATGACGTGCATTTGGAAGTAATATTGCCCTTAATGAGTCCTCCAGTCCTTTTCATCAGGCTGTCAAAGATACCCAAGAGATTTCTTTTCCCCCTCTGAAAATTGCCTTTGTAAAACTATAACTGTTTCAAAACATGTCATATGAGTTCCCATCCAGCTGTATTTTGTGTAATGATGCATCAAAAATGACTTTGCTTTGATATAAAGTAATTGATAGTGCCTCTTCCTACAGTTTATTGCAAAGGTGACTTGTAAAGAATAGAGACAAAATCTCTCCTGTGTCCAAGCCCTGATTAGTGCAGGACATGAGGCATTAAAACGACAGCTAAGGTTCCCCAGTTATGTGGGCAGGTGTACACTGACCCCAGCCCTGGCAAGGGTAATACAGCAGCACTCAGAGTAGTCATGGGGTCAGAAGTGTGTGTCCTTGGTCACCTCAGAGCTGGCCAAGGAGTCTTGTCCCTCTCTCTCCTTTGCTACCTGAGCTGCTCTGTAGGGTGAGATGCACTGTCTGGCTTCATGCCAGTTTCTTCAGAGGCAGACATAATCTGATCCTTTTCGTTGCAGGAATAAAGCAAGGAGCTTGTATTTAATTAATTGTCCTTTTCTTTAGACAGTCACTGAGATTTTACAATTATTATATTGAAGATGAAATTTGATTGATCAGCTGTAGCTGAAGAATCTTGATTGCAATGGAGTTAATATTAAATTTCAAGTTGTTTTTAAACGTTTTTGGACCTTAAAATAACCTCTGTCCTCATCAGTTTAAGATTGTCTCAGCCTCCAAAACATGGATGAAAGGACTCAAGAAACCTGTGTAAGATAGTTCCACTTTTTCCTGCAGGACTACAGAATGTTTATTTTCATTTGTTGTGTCAACTGGCTTCAGTTTATTAATGCTTATAAATTTATATTCTGTTTTATTGCTTGAAGAATATATCCAAGTGTCCTGATTTCTGTGCTTGTTCAGGACAGTTCTTAGTATGAAGTCTAAGCTCTAAGGCTAGAGCTGGCCAAATATTTCTAGCAGGTTTTTTTTCAAATGAAAATATTTTCTCCCATCAAATGAGAGTTCTCTTGGCACCTCAGTTTCATGAAAATCTTTGCAAGATGTTATCTCAGGTGGACTGCTGTAAAAGAAATTATTTTGCTTGTCTGTGTTCTCTTGGTGAATTGAAGAAGTTCTAGTCTCAATGAAATGTGCCTTGTTGTGGTTAATTATGTTTTCTGAAATAAATCCAAGATCGCAAGTTTTTTGTGTTACTTAGTATGGAGTGATAACAGCAAATCTTAATTTCTCATCTCAGTTTTTTGTGCAATAGAACTGCTTGATTTTTATTCTTGCTGCCTCTTCCACCCAATTTGCACTTGAAGGTCCTGGAATAAAGTTCAAGGCTATGATTTAGAGTTGAGGGCTATCATTTCTCTACAGGGAAAAAAAAAATTATACCTTCAGATAGAATAGCTTCAGTAGAAGTTGTCTTAATGGGTTTTATTAGCAGAAAAAGTCTTTTTGCTACTTCTTTTCAGGCCTTTGTATTGTAGGACTACAAATCAGGTTAGTCATCAGTCTCCATCTGAACGTATTTGGAGACTAACATCGATGACTTAAGTGAAGATAAACAAAAGTAACCAATTTATGACTGACAGACACAATAGTGAAAATTAGATCTTTCTACTGTTGTAGTTGTCTTAAATAACATGGAATCTATTTCAGTGAAATTCACCCTCCAAAAGAAAAATTAGTGCTTTGAAGAACAGAATTAGCAAAAAACCTCTGAAAACCCCTAGGTTTGATTTTCATGATCTGTCTATGCAGTGCTTCTCAGAAGGGCTTTTTCGAAAGAGTGTTTTGTGTAGTTGAATATATATGGAAAACCCTGTAGAATAAATCTGACAAATGCAAGAGTGAGCACTGATTGTCACCTTGAGTGCCTAGACCAAGCCAAAGCTCCACTTTATTAACGCAGCATGCTGAAGTAAAGGGAAACACTAAATGAATAACAGGATGCAAATGGGGGGTGTGTAAATTCCTGCGGAAAGCAAAATATAAACGCGTAATCATATGATCTTGCTTGAAAGGAAACCCAAGTTTTTGCTGTAACAATAGATATTTTTTTCAAAGAAAACACTTGCATTTTTCCAAGTTTAAATAATCTAGAGCAAATGTCTGTTTTCTGAAGGCGGAAGTCTGGGGTGAGAAAAAGAACTCCTTTGTGAAAGACATCTCAAAAAATTACATCAGCTTGAATAAATGTACCTTGCATAAATGCCTACAAGGTTTTTTTGGTTTTACTTAAAAGCTGTGTGTGTTTATATATGCGTGTGTATATATATAAAAAATAAAAAAACACCACCAAGGAACACCATCCCTTGACTGTAGTCATTAAGGTGGTACAGTGATATAGAATTTTCTCTGGAACTAGAGACAGGTGAGTTTTTCTATAGTGTCTACTGAAATATTGTAGACCTCTGCATGCTTTCTGTATTTCAGATTGTAGGAAAGAGGTGTGTATTCATTTTTCTCTTCCACAGCCTCAAAAGATCTTACTTTCTTGTGTTGGTGATTGTATTCTGTTAAGCAGTTGCTTTTGATTGTTGTTCTCTGTTAGTGAAGTTACTGTGCTGCTAAGTGACCCTGTAGATACACTAGTTTAGTGGGGTCAGATTAGTCTCAAGATGACATGATGTCAGAAGGCTTTCTGTATCCCCATGTCAGGCACTCTGGCATGCTTTTATATGCACAAATTTGACCTTGACTCAAGAAGGAAATTGCAGTAGTGGATTAAAATAGTGAGTCTCAAGTCTGTTTCTTTATAAAGTCTTGTGTGGCAAGTCAAAGCTAGAAAGTGTTTTAGGGTGGTGTCGCTTCTCAGCTGTGTAGTTCTACCTGCTGTACTGAAGTGGATTAGCAGTCCTCAAAGTCAAGCAGGTTGGCTTAAATCACTGCTGGTGTGTTTATTTTGTGCATGTAAGATACTTTCTGAAAGTGGCTTAAGGCGAGCTTTTTATTTATAAGAGACTAGGATGAATCAGGCAGGTGTCTGCTGACAATCAGAAAAGACTTTGTGTGTTGTCCTGGTATTATTTTAGTTCACTTTGATGTTAAGTGCCCATGCATGCATGTGGTCAGCAGTGAAAAATATAAAGTAGAACATGGGACAACAGCTCTTTGTGTGGATGCAGGTTAGTGTGAGGTCAGCATCTGGAGCACAACTGGACAATCATTTAGCATAGCCTGTGTTCCCCATGCATACTAAAGGAAAAAGCCCTTTTGCCTCTAGGTTTGGTCCTTATATGATGAATTGATAATCACTTAAATACTTTACTGCACTAAGGAAAAACTTTCATAATTGTTCTTCTTGGGATTTTGGTGAAACACATTACAGGGTTAAAACTAGAGTTTGTATGACTGATCACTTTTTTAATGTTAGGGGCAAGATTTTTCTTTTTAAAGGTGTACTGAGAATAAAGGAGAGGCTTGCAGAATCTAAAATGAAGTAGCTGTGCTATGTGTGCATATCGATACATTAGAAACAAAATTCAGCATGTTGCTTATTAATTGTCCTTTCATCCATTTCACTAAGAATTCCTGTGGTTTAAAGTATGTGGGGTTTTTTCCCCCCTCTTGCTTATTGGGCAGTATTCTGCATTTATGGAAGAAAGTTTCCGCTCAAAATTAGTTTAGAATTGGTTTCTTATGTGGGATGCTAGTGATTCTGGCAAGCACAGCAATAACGAACTAATTAAGATTTTTTTTTTTCCAGTAAGTTTGCATTGCCTTTTTTTTTTAAACTTTGTAATGTAATTAACACACATTCCTTGGCATAGTGTAGCTTGAATTTGCAGTGCAGCCATTGTCATCACATAAAATATATTTTTTGATAATGTATTTTTCCTGTCATGCCCACTTTTCTATCATACTATGTGCTGGAGAGAACAGACTGAATGTTGTTCCTGTTCTGGACAGTATGGCTAAGATGTACAAATGGGAAAGACAGGCCAAGTGGGAGACAATGTATTTATTCTGTCACACTGAGAAGGGCAGCAATATATTTCCAGTCTAGCAGATATACATAGCCTTCCTGCTAAGTGTCAGGTGGCAGTCTGAAACAGAAACCTGAAAGTACAGAAATTATTAAAACACAACCCAGTAAGACCAGGATAATACAATAGATCTATCCTGACTTGCTTTTATTTTAGACAGTTACCATCTTTACCTGCCGTGTCTGTCTAATGCAGTTTTCCTCAAGTGTTTTTTGAAAATGTGTCTTCCCTTTCATGTTACGTCCTTTCCCTGCTCCTGCTGCTGCATACATAGATGCTTGACCTCCACATTAGGAAAAGCTAAAGCCCTGTAGAGCAGTGGAGTTAGGCTGCACTTACTGCTTTGGAGTGTTTATGTGGATGCTGCATAGGAATCTACTGTTTCTGGCAGCTTCTAGTGGGCTTGGCTAGTATTATTTGATTCATGACTCTGTCTTAAGCTATTTTTTTACACCCAAGGTAGAAAATACCCCATAGTTTGGTGTTCTCTAACTAGCTTTTCTGTATCTGGTATTTTATATCATGCACATGAATTAATTTTCACGGTTTTGAATGAGCTTCTTTGAATTTTGTCTGGGAGTTGGAGGAAAAAAAATAATCGGGAAAAGAAACTCCAACCCAAACAAACCAACTCAGTTTCCTTTTGTATGGTATTCCTCCCTGGCCCACATCCAAAATTATTACAAAATGTGAACCTTGGAATTGTATAGTTATTTCAGTATCAGACTATCATACTATTCAATTTATTTCCTAATCCATGCTTGTTCTTTCACTGTCTCCTTTTTTCTTTTTTTTTCCTCCAAACCTCCTGCCTTGCCCCCAATCCCCTGAGATTCACACTGAGCATTTGGGACTGTCTGCTGCAGACTATTTTAGCCTGTATTTTACGTAACAGACGATAAGTAGGGATTTAAGCTTTGAAGTCCTAAATTCTGATCTTCAAAAATGATTATTAGAGCCATGTAGCTGTGACATCACTCTAAATCTCAAAATGTGTATGTTTTCACAATCTTAGCTTTTATTTTTAGGAGTGCTGTGTCACTAGGCATCTGATGCAGCTGGGCAGCTCTGTACCCCCCTGGATTGATGCAATTTAATATAACCCAAACTGAACATCTAAAATTGAAAATTCTGTTTATATCACAAAGTAAGAGCTTATTTGTATGATAAGAGGAGAAAAAACCAGGTACAAATGCTAAGAGTTAATGTGTTCTTTGGATTTTCTTTTCCTGTTACATTCTGGTATTTCAGTGATTGATGTTAATCATTGTTAGAACTCCCTTTGCAAGGAAGAGAAATGAAAGGTTATCTCTTCTTCTCTGCCTTATGTGTATTATTTAATCAAAGGCATATGAAAAGTCAGTGTAGGATCCTCTTATGTTCCACAAAGCTCTTGTAAAATTTCTTGAAAACCCTGTCCCAGTATGCAGAGCATTTGTTTTTTCTCTGTAGCCCTTTTTAAGAGGGAGATTAGTTTTAAGCATACTGTTCTGGGCTTTGCTCTGAGTGCCTGACTCTTGTTTGTAAGATCGGAGCCTAAAATATAATTTATGCTGTTCTAACAGTATCGGTGTTCTGGAGGTTGGTGCTGTTGTATGACATTCAAACCCAGAACAGGTAGCAAGATAAAAACGCTAGCCTCAGGAAGTACCACTGCTTCTCTGGCCTTGTGTGTTCCAAGTATTGTAATCTTTGTTAATGCCATTGCTGTACTGTAGCACCTAAAGATAATGGGATTTGGAGCTTTTTGGTTTTGTTATACAAATCACCACAACTGTTGCCCCCTCCTCCAATGACAGTTTGAGTGGAGAATTATAATTAGAAGTAGCACTGAGCTCTCAACATCTGTCTTCCATGGGCTTCATGATTCATCCATCTGAATTTGAAGTAGTGTGGTTTGCTTGACTATGACCTTAGAAATATGTCCTAGTTATTTAAGACTTCAGTATGAATACGTATTAAAAATGTGTACAAATAATCTATTAATACTGGAATAGTTTTTACTGCTGTCTGTGCCTTTATGACTCAGCAGTTTTCCTCCTGTGTGTGCTTGCCAATGGGAGAAATGCCCTAGTTTTTCCTTATCAGAATACAGATAAAGTCAAACAGGAAGTAAGACATGCTTGAATGATTGAGCTCTGTAGATGTTTACAGTTCTAGCCAGTTATAACACTGTTTATTTTTTCTGAGTAAACAAAACCTTCACCTCTGCTAAAACAGTTTCTGCTCTGTACATGTTTTGATAAACTACTTACTTAAAGAATGATTGCCTTGTGAATTGTCTTGGAAATCCAGCTAGATAACTAGAAGCTAATTCTATTTACCAGAGCTTGGTCATTGTAATTGTTTAATTTTTTAGTTACCTCTTTTTAAAGAGGAAAAAAATAATGAATTTCAAAAGTGCTCTTCAAAGTTTCAGGTAATGTATTGATAAATGTTTCCTGGGAAAAGTCTCTTGGGAGCTCCTGCTCATCAGTGCAATGTCCAATCTGGATGTTTAACAAGGTATTATGTAAATGATAAAACTTACCATAGTTATTCTAGAGACTTAAATGAACTAAACTGTAAGAACTAGAATGGTTATCTGAAACTGCTTTAAGAAAATGTAGGTTTGCTGCCTGCCAGCTGTGAGCATTAAAGGGGGTCTACAAATAGGAATTAGTTGCCTTTAGTGATGCATGCTAAACTCTGTTTTTAATTGAACAAAGAGATGCTCATTTTTTTCCACTGAATAATTGCCTCTTGAAATTCAACCTATGTGCATTTTGAATTGCACATTACTGCACACCTCATGCATGGCACTGTATAACATCTAATAAGCTGAAAGGTATACATACTTGGCCCCTCAAGACAAATTATAACTGATTGCAGAAAGTAGGAATTACTGGAGTATGTCCGCAGCCTGACTGGTCAAATATTCTGACTTTGCCATCAAACTCCATTGTCACATCTTCAGCAGTACAGTTCTTGTGGGCTGCCAGAAGACACTAGCTTTGTGAGTGAATTCCCTTTTTTCTCTTGGTGTCTCCATCTGAGCTACAAACTGAAGGATGTTGTCTTTCCTTTTCGGATGCTTTTCTTTATGCTGCATTTTTTAATATGCTGTATTTTGCTTATTTGGAGGAAAAAATAAGGGTAGCCTCCAGTTTCCTCTTTGCTTATATCATTTGTTGTTTGGTTTACTTTTACCAGACAATGATAAGAGATGTGCCTAGAACAAAACAAAGAGTGTTTCTTGCTTGTTCTCACAGCTGCTCTGAATTTTGCTTTGATACTGTCATGCCATGTATGATACTATGTGTAATATCTTACCAGAGACCAGGCTGTTGTTTTGATCACATTAAAGGATGTTGAAATGCATCTGGTGTCATACAGCACATTGATACTGAAGGCTTTTCTTAATATGCTTTCTTGACCTACTTAATGGGAAACTTTAGATGGGTGAAGCCTATTAGTTGGTCTGATGTTAAGTTACATAATTGTGTGGTTTGTAGCTGATCCTTCAGAAGGATAGCAATGCAAATATGAATTCTTGGTCAGTATGTTATCAGGTGACATAAATGCTAATGAGTTTTTACCTAGTGATGTAGAAAGTAAAAAAAAAATTCCCCCTCTTAATGCACCCCATCATCACTTGAAGGTAAAACTCAAGATGTAATGATCTCCTGCAGGAACGGTTTGAGTCCCATGACTAAGAGTTTTTAGGACTGTATTAGCCTGTGTATTTCTGAAGTGTCGCCCTTCTCTTTGTTTGTCTTGATCCATATTGGCTGACTGCAAGAGCTGTGCAGGAACCCTTGCAATTAATTATCTTCAGCATTAGGAGCATCAGCTACATTGAATCCCTCAGTGCTTCTTGTAATGTGGCTGTACTACTGTGAAAAAGCTACCGCCTTAGTTAAGTGAAGAAATACTTCCTCAGCTTTTATCCAGTGAGAATATTTGTCTCATCTGGAGGCTAGGGGTAAATCATGCCTGACAAATAGACAAATAGCCCTTTTATGAAGGGTGCCTGGCTTTGTGGACAGCAGGAGAGCAGTTAATATTGTTTCCCTTGACTTTTACGGGGTCTTCAGTGTTGTTTTTGTATCACCAAGCTGGTGAGTTAATGTCTCTCCAGAGAATCCCTCCAGTTCTGTCCCAAGCAATGCATTCCTCTTCCCCCTGTGTAGTTCAGCTGAGGTCTTGCTGTCAATCTCAATGGCAGCCTGTGAAGTTCAGGGGGTGACTAGAGGTTTCTGCAAAGGACAAGGAAGGAATCATCTTTCAGAGCGAGGACATGCATGTGGCTTTAAACAAGATAAGTCCATGGGCTCTGGCAGTGAAATAAACTGAGAGTAACTCCTATATCCCAAGTAGAGAAAAGACAGTCTTGGCCTGGAAAGGAAGCAATCCTCCAAAAGCTCACTTGATTCCCTTGCTATAATTCAGTCATCACAGAAAGCCTTCTGCTAAATTGCTGAAAAGTTATCGATTAGTGTAAAAATACAACTTCATCTCCTTTGGTGGAATGTATGTTTTCCTCATTCAATTCAAATAAGAGCACTTTCTGTTAGAAAGTGCTTATTCATTAATATTTTTATATAGCAAGGGTTGGAATTGAATGGTCTTGTAAAGAAACCTTCCAAACCCACTTCCATACCCTTTTAATGCAGTAGTTGCAAAATTCAACATTGCCTTTTATTAGTAGAATAAACTGTCCTCTTTCACGTATGGAATATAATTGACAGTTTCCTTTTTTTCAGTTAAAATTGTAGAGAAATTCCCCAGGCAAAAATTCTATGAAGTTGCCGTTGAGCCATCAGTTCAATGAAGATAAATTTAAGACATTGTTACAGTAGGAAAAAAAAAAGGATTTGAGTTAATGTTTGAGTACCAGGTCCAAGTTCGCGTGAGCTGAGTTCCCCAATGAAACTGATGAATAAGAAAATAACTGGGAACTGTAAAGGGAATTTAAAAACCACTTTAGATTCCTAGGCTTTATAATAAAAATTAGTACTGATGTATAAAAAAGAACGGTTATTTCAATATGATTTTTTTCTTAAGTGAAGAGTTTAACCATTTCAGAATTAGTGATTTATTTAAAAAATAATCTATGCTATTAGCTGTCCTTTTCTAGTCAGTATTAACTCGTCTTTTCTACAAATCAAAAGCCTAACAAATGGCTGTTTTTTAAACAATATGTAATATCTGATTAGCTTTTGCTTTGTTCTAACATATTGAAAAATTGTTATAGGAAGAGAAAACTCTGATTTTAGGAACCAAAGGCTCAGAAGTAGGATGCTCTTAATCTAGGTTCAATTTCCCATAGATCTCATTCCACAAGGAATTAAATTACTTCGCTTTCTTCTTTGATTTTTCATGCCTCACTTCAAAAAAATTAGGAAGCCTTTTTTCCTCCCTTTTTTGTGGCTAAAGCAGTATCATATTTATAGGTCTGGTAATAAGTTACAATTTACCAGCACCTCTTGCTGACCTTTTTTTTTCTGAAGAAGCAAGGAAGATGTACCAAGACAAGAAACTGAATGGGAAGAAGAAATGTGTGTGCACCAGGATATGGTTTTGGTGATTCAGCAGGTGACTGTCACTTTTGTGATAGGGAGCAAGAGTTCATTGCCTCTAAGTCTTGAAACCACAAGCAGTATACAGTTTGGTATGTGGTTGTTAAGCTTCAAAGCCCAAGTGAGAGATTACAAATTTGAACAACTGTATGTTTCCTGAGATTTACTTTTCTGTTTTCAAGTACAAGATAAAAGCAAAAGTGAAGTTTTATTCCTTATGTGTGTTAAAAAAAATAGAATCTGAACTTTAATCAGGTGAGTAGGTACAACTGGCTAACTATAAAAGCACTGCACACTAATTGCCGTTCTGCTGCATTATACATGTGTCATATGCAGTCATTCTTGAGGCTTCTTTTTTCTCAGCTCTGCTTTAAGTTGAGGAGAACTACCACTGATGCATTAGAAACTCAGAAATTCCTGCCCACCTTTGATCCTCTCTGACAAAGACATAATAGTTTACTCCTGATTCTACTCTTACAAGGTCCTGTAACCTTCTGCCCACTTCTTGCTCTCAAAAATGGCAAACTGCCTTTCAGCTCCCATATAAATCTAATTTTGCCTTCCTTTTCCATCCTCTGAATCTGGGAGCCTGATGGGGGTAGTCTCAGCAAGATGCACACACATGGTTTTAGGCTTAAAGGGAATGAGCATTTATTGCATAGTGGTCACAACTGCTTATGACTCCTTTTTTATTTTTCTGTTCTTTTTTTTTTTTCCATCTTCATTCTCACCCCCGTATCAGGAGCAGTGGCTCCTAATGCATAGCACAGTTCAGGGACATGTGCTTTAGGAAGGGCAACTGTTTGTGTGAGCAAAGACTTGAGTCTTCCAAATGCAGTGACTGAGCTCTCATTTTTGTAGGCTGGCACATGTTGACTAAGTGTGGTGTTTCTGGACTGATGAATTATCATGCTGTGAAATAAGTTCAGTATCACTCAGTCACTTAAGGAAAAAAAATACACAACTTGGTTGTTGGTTTTACTTTCTACTTAAGAAAACATAGCATTGTGTTAAGTACCAGTTTGTGGCAACTGAGGATATGTCCCCCATTTAAGGGAGACTACTGCATAAACACGTAACATTCCACACTCAATAATGCTGTTAACTCTTTCTTTAAAAAGCAACATTAAAAATGCTAAAAACATATAAAAACCCGAGTTCAACTGACCTGTGTAGCAGAGCTTGGGTTGGTTTTAATCAGTGTTGTGAACAACTCAGTGGTGTGTAATGGTTTTTCAGATCTTTAACAGCAGATATTTTATTTAGTCTTTTAATGGTCGTAGTGAAACACCAGTCTACTTCAACAAGCAGTTCAGGGCTTGCTGAGCTACATTTTGGGAATGGCTCAAAAGAAAATACACTGTGAAAGTTGAGGAAAATCATCCCATACACAGCCTGGTTAAACTTCAGGTTCTTGGGTTATGTGAATGTTTGAAAACAGAGTATGGTATAAATGTTAGGCAAATCTAGTAAAATCTAATGTCTTCATTCTGTAAAATGTCTCTAAAACTAGTAAGTGCATTGCTTCAATGTTATTGCTTCAGCCAAATTTAAGAATGTCATAGCTACTGTTAATGCTTTTAAAAGAAACATGTTAAGAGTTCAATTACTGTACAACTAATATTTTGCAAAGCATTTTTCTCTAAGCATGCAGTAGGCATTTTTTTTCTTGTTACTTTTATTCATAATTTTTCTGTAGTTGCTAATGCAAATTTATTATTTGCTAGTACTAAATTTTATAGACAGTAGGGGCTGTGACTTGGGTGAGATTTGGCCAGAATTTTGTACATTTGTCTGTGTGGGAGGAATAAAAGACTTTAAGAGCTCAGGCATCAAACTACTGATGTTCATGCTAGCTTTCCATTTTAATGGGTCTAGCACTAGAATGTGATTTTCTCAGACATGACATTTCTAGCACCTCAAAAGTCAAGAGATCTTTGCAAGAATTTTTTTTGAGGATAAACTGCTGATATTAAGAGATTTGTATATTTGAGCTGAATTAGGAGTAGTTCAGCAGAACACTGCCAACGAGCTTTTCAATTGCATTTAGTCTGATTTGTATATTTTGAAAACTTTTTAATACCACTGCTTACATGCTTAACTCACTTCAGAATACACAAGCAAAATAGACATTTGCTTCTCTGAAACCCTATCAGAAGAAAAGGTTGCTAGGCAGTTTCAGTTCAAGATAAGATAGGATGTTTCTGTTGCTGATTTAATGTTTTAATCTTTTAAAACAGTAATGCAGAAAGGAATATGGATTGAGAAAATGTTTGAAAAAAAACCAAAGGTGGTTAATTGCCTGGACTTTTGAGTATTATGTTGTGCTAGGTGGTTTCATTCTCAGACACTTCTGCTTACTTAATTGAAAGTGCTTGCTGTAGTGAGAATAGGCTTAAAAAAATAAAATCTGGTTTTGCTGGGCAGGCCAAGTATTTAGGCTAACTTTTGAAAACAATAAAAAGACTTGATTGTAAAAAATAGGAAAAAAAAAAAGAAATAAAATTCTGAGTGGGCCTGTGTGTGCAAGTAGATCACCCTTCACCAAATGGTTCTGAGCTGCCTACTCATCATAATGTGTGATTTAGGATATGTTAGAAATCAAAAGTTGGGGCAAACTTTCAAGAAGTCATGAATGCATGATATGGATCAGTTGTTGTATTTTTGACCTGTTCCTAGGTTGTTTTCCCAATAAAATATAGAGTGTAAAAAATAAAGGAATTGCATGCAAGACTAGATGAAAGTAGAGAACACTTACAAAATCATTAGGATGCATATCAGAGAATTAAAGAAGACAGACACCTCATAAAAGAGAGAGAAAGCTATAAAATCATTGTGCACAAATGAGACGTTTAAACGCATTGTTAAAATAACAAAGAAGAACATTTTACATTATGCAGTAAGAAAGCCTGGAAAAAGATGGAATGGTGGAATGTTGTAATAAATGCTATAAGCTATATAGGAAAAAATAATTCAAGCAAAGGATAAGATTGCTAACAATGTAAATTTAATTTTAATTTAAATTTTAATGTGTCTTACAGTGCCTCTTGTAACTAAAGATAACGAAGTATTAGAGATACTAATGACAGAAGATGAAATGCCTGACTGAGCAGGCAAACTTTTAAAAATAACATGACATTAGGCTCTACCTGTTGTGTGCAAGAATGCTGGTGTCGCTGCTCCTGGAAGGGGTCAGCGTAGCTGGGCTGCAGACCCACGCGAGGCAGCAGTGACCTTCCCGCAGACACGCAATTAAAGAGCAGTGTCTCGGCGGCCGCGTCGTCGGGCAGCACTGGCTCAGCTTAAGCCGGGCGCGCCCTGCCGTAGGTGACCTAGATGTTTAGGTCTCCCAGGCACCCGGAGGCAAAAGAGGCAAGGGAGAGAGCCACTTCCAATGACACTTCCAGAGTTTATTAGCTCCGAAAGGGAGAAGGAGGGAAACGGCCGGAGGGTCCAGGGTTACATGGTCTTATATGGGTAGGTGGAGACAACCAACGATCCAATGGGAATACAGGTAAGGGGAAGATCTAGGAGGCGCGCAACCAGTAGGAGATAACCGAAGGAGGGGTTTGCCATTAACAACCAATGGGGTACAGAATAGGACAGAACTTTCCAGAAAACAATAGAATATGCAATAAGGTGCTTATTAAACATGACTTGAGAGAACCAATCACGAACGGAAAAAGGAAGAACTCTCTGGAACCAGGGGAGGAGTCCTACTCAAGGACACGCCTAGAAGGCGGAGAGGTGCTGACTTCAAACCTGGGCCTCGCCCACTGATGACCCTTCGCTTTCCGATTCGTCTGCCCAGGAGATGGGCAGGGCATTAGGAGCTGTGGGTACGCTCCCAGTGGCCCAATGCACCCCAACATGCTGGTGCAGCCTTATGAGCTTGTTTCTTGCAGGATTTGAATCCATCTGAATTAGACCAAAGCAGAAGAATGCAACAAAAAACTTGCACAAAATCAAGAAACATGGCTGTGTTTGAGAGGAACCTTAGCAAGTGCTTTCATTCCGTGCCTTGCAACTTCAAATTACTTTGCCATCATTTTATGTCACCTGTAACGTCCATGCCAGTCTGTGTTTGTAATGCAAAGGAGATGTGTTTCTTGTGCAAATACTTAGTTACATTCCCATTCATCAGATCAAGTAGCAGTGCTGAGGGGCAGCCGATGCTGTGAAATTTGTTTTCTCTCTGGAATACTATGGCTCAAGTGAGTAACTACGTCTATGTACAAAGACATGTTTTTGGAAGGGCTCCCACTCTTGTACTTCAAATAGTGTCTCTCTCCATTAAGAGACAGAAAACTATCTGCTGTCTTTTTGTGCCTTCCTCTAACTGAGGATACCTGACTGTTAGTGACTAAGCTGGTCAGACTAACCTAAATAGCTGAGACTGTCCTTCACCTTATTTTCTCAGTTTAAGCTCCTAAGCGTCCTAGAAAAGAATATAGCCACGATCATTTTTCCTCTTCTCTCCCAGGAAAACCATATGGAAATTATTTTATAATCTCTTGGAGAGGATTTGTCTGATTAAGGAACAGAAGTGAATGGTGAGGGAAGGCAGTATCAAGTGGAAGGGGACAGATCCAAATGATAGATGGTTAGATGGTTATAACTGTTCAGAAAACACTTCTGCTCTACACCCATCTGGGAGAAAATCACTTGTGCAGACTTTCAGTGCTGTTCAAAGCCATGTGCTGCTTGAAAATCTTATCTGGATAAAATCATACAGGAAGAGATCTGTCTCCCTTTGGATTTGGTAATGGCCCCTAAGCCTACAGTTGCTTGTGTTCATAAAGTGGGTCACATTTTCATTCAAGATGAAAATAAAACACAGGAATTTACACTGTATATAACTATTTCCATACTTGAGGTATCTTTCAAGTATTCTGAAGACTCTTTGTGTGCATTAGCTAGCCCCACTCCATAGCTATATGAAAGTAAATGTCAAAGCAGAGACACGTTAAATTAAATGGAAGAGACTTTTGGAGAAATTGCTTCAATTTCTTTCTATTTTTTTTTAAGAAGGTATAGCAGTGAGAATACACTTACATTTCAGACACAATCAGATATTCTAACTTTGGGTTTCATAATGACACTGTCTGCACAGCTATATGATTCTTATATGGAGCCTTCTAGGACTCCCTGATGGGAATTCCTGCCTTTACAGAGGTGTTTACTGACTTCATATGTCATGATCAAATTCTCTCCTTTCTGTTTGCCTTCTCTGATGGAAGAACCCAGTAGGTGCTGTTAAGAACCTTCTTCACATCAAAAATTTGAACATCTCATTCAAGGAACTTTTAAAATGCAAAACATACTATTTAATGTGCATAAGGATACTTCAGACTTGTAGGTATGTGGAAGGTTCTCTGGAAGATATGTAGTCAAGATTATCACTTTCCGAGATACAACACCGGACGGTTTAATCTCCCCTAATTAGAAACTTAATGCTTAGCAGGATGTAGCTCATGTGGCAGCATCTGTGAGATGTGTAGGGAATCAGTTCTATATTTCAATAGCTTTATGGTTTTGCTTCTGATATCGCTCATTGTAATCAGTAGGAGCCAAAGCACTAACAAGTTTCACAAAATGCCACTTTCTTTTGTCAAAAAAACAATCTAGGAAATAAAAAAAAACCAAAAACCCCATATAATGGAATATCTACTTAATTTAGATTATATGAAGGCCACAAACTGAACTATCTTCCTCTTAAGACATTGATAATAGCCTTAAGCAATCTACACTTAAATGAGAATTGTGTAATTTCTAGTAACTCAAAAATGCATCTCAGCCTGGGAAATTGTTATCTGATGCAGTAAGTTCAAGTATAACGCTACTGCTGCATCACCTTTTCTATGTACATCTCTGAAAATAAATGTTGCTGTCTACTTTCTGAATGTCATAATGGACTACATGTTACTCGAATTGAAAGATTGTCACCCCACTTAAAGGTTCTCTATAAGAAAGTTACATGCATAAGATAAATGGAAATAAGAGATACAAGTAATAAATTATTTTATAAAAGCTGATTATTTTTGTATTTTTATGCCATGCAACAATGAAAGTTGCAATCAGTTCTGATTCTTTTGTTTATTTTATGAGCATGATGAATTGCTTATAGCAGAAGCTTTTGCTGTTTTGCTTGTAGAGTAAGTTGATTCCAAGTTCAATGTAAAATATTTGTTGCTTGAATTTATTCTGCAAGGTTGGCAGCTATATATTTATGTATGCATACTGCAATACTGCTAAATGTTTGGAATGAAATACTAGATTTTTTTGGCACTAGGATCTAAGGATGGAAATGCCATTTGGTATATAAAAGCAGAAAGCTACTAACTAGAATAACACCCATAGTTCCTTTCATGAGAAATACATTACTGAATTCCCTATAGTTTATTTATAATTCACCCCTAAATTATGCCAGTTATATGTGAGGAGAGAGACATGTATCAGTAGTTTTCACAGCCTGCATAAAGAACAGGAAAATAAATCTGATACATTAGACGCTACTTTTTTAATAACTTCTTTTGTTGCTAAAGCTAGAAGTAGATTAGGAAAGCTCATAGAAGTATTAACTTTCTATCTTCCCTGTAAAGCCAAGCTGTCCTGAAGAAGGAATTCCTGGCAGTTTTGTGTCTTTTTGTGTGACTGAACAAGATTAGTTAAATCTCAGAAGCTGTGTATATCCTTTGTGCAAAACAGACCATGTCTATCCCACCTGCTATTTTATCTTTGTACAGGTCAGTACCTTCCTCTGCTCGTGCATTAGTATAGTCATCACCAGTAATATGCCTTTGTAATTTCCTTTTGCACTTGAATTTTTCTGTTATGTTTCTATTAAACGTACCTGAGAGACCAGTTATGCTTTTAGCAGAGTGCATTTTATTTTATTTTGCTGAGTAGTTTGTACATATGTACCACAAAGCTGAAACATTATAGACTCATTTCACTTTTCCTAAACTGGTAAAATAACATAAACCATGAACTTTTCCAATAGCCTTGCACAGCCTTATGCAAGTGTTGGAAGGCTGTCTCACCTTGCTATATCAAACTTTTCTTTTCTTTGAACCATGTCATTTCTTGCCATCTTATTACTTGTGTTTTGCTACAAGAATGAGGATCATTCAACTTTATATTCATTTGGAATGCAGATATCTGAAGCTGAACTGCAGAATTAATAAACTATATCCAGAATGTGTTTGTATGCAAGCTCTTCTCCAACAGAGATGAATGGAAACATACTTCTATGTCCTTTCATAAATTTATGTGATGTAGTAAATGTAATGGTAAAATTAAATCCTTAAATTATGATCGGCAGTAGTGTTACAAAAATGGTGATGTGCGAGGCAGTAAGGGGAATGTGTAGCTTTTGCCAAAAATTCTCATGTTGCTCTTCCTTCTTTTCTACTGTAAGGTCAGGGCAATTAGTATGAAGTTGTGCCTGGAATCAGTCTGGACTTATTTCTACAAAACAATTCGTAACAGCAGTATATTTGAAAAAAAAGTTATTTTCAGGATATGCTGTAATTTATAAACTCTAATTAAAACACTCTTGGTGAATTCAGTATCCTCCTGCACAAAGGGCTGGGATGCAGGAAGGAAGTGGAGTTCCTCTCACTAAAAGTCACCATCTGAATCCCGCAGAGAGCTCCGTGTCATCTTTTCATCTGTCCTACATGCATCTCCCTCACTAACATATTAAAACTAATAATAGATTCTCATTCTGGTTTGTCAAGGATAATCTTTAATTTGATGGATTAATTTTAGAAGTAAAGCAAATGTCTTAAATATGGAAGCAAAACTTAGTTTCTATTAAAAGATTAAACTAATATGGTGAATAGTTGCAACTGGGTTATTTTAGATAAAAAAATATCTTGTCATTAATGACAGTTGTCAAAGGAACGTATTTATAAATGTTATTATTAATAATTCAAATGGCTTAGTAAAGCAGATGGAGTCAATTGAATAAAATGGTCAATAGAGTATTTCAAAGTATTTTTGCACTATTTCAGCTTACATTTTAAATTGCTAAGCTAAATGCTTATATTTCTGTAACTGTTGGGTTTTTTTCTGATGAGCACAGTGAAAGAAATGGTGAAATAAAATAGTGAAGAAAAGAAACCTTTTTGCCTGAGAATCAACTGCACAAAGATAACGATGTATAGTTTGGGGAGGAACTGCTCAACTACAAGAAGTGATTTTGCTTTTCTTCTTGGCTAAATCCCAAGTATTCTAAGCATATGGAACAATTTAGCAGAAAATACGTAATTATCAAACAGATCTGTCTTTGCCACCTTGAAAATTATTTCTTGTGGCAGGGTAAATGAAACCTCATGTTTAGATTTTATTTCATTTGATCTTTCACTACTTTGGCAGCAGAATGCAAAAAAAAATATGACAGATGGCACCATTAAAATACGAGTTGATTTGTGCTTACTCTAATATGAATCTGAATATGCTTGATAAAGGCATGGCACAAACTTCTAACTGAAATTTTGAAAGTACATTTATCTTGGTAAGAACACGAACAATCTGTGTAACTGTAAAAACAAATTTAATATCATGCAGGTGTTCACAAGCAAATATATGCACATTATTCCTTTTATTATTATTATTATTATTATTATTATGCAATCGAATTTTGGCTGTAAGCTTGTTTCTGTTTCTCTTTTCTGTGTGGAGTCCAATATCAGTGATTGCCAATTCTCTACTGCAGTGTCCACTTGGTGGGCAGATATCCTAACTGATGTTGTAGCCTTACCCATAAAAAACTCTTTTTTCAACATAAGAAATGTGCTGTCAGGATTAATTCAGTATGCTCTCTTTTACATGATTTCTGATTTTTCTTTATTGCCTTACTAGATCTAAAGTCTTTTGAAAACTGAATTTTCTGGACTAGATTATGCATTTCCCATGAAACACTGATCCCATAACAGAGTGGAATGGCCCTTTCAATGGGGACTGGGTCAGGGATCTTTTTTGGTCGGTGTCTCAGATGGAACATGCTTTCTGATTTGATCTTTCAGACTTGAGAAAAATTTTTTTTTATTCTTTTCTGTATGGTAGGTAATTTTCAACAGGAAGAGTAGGTGTTACCTGTACCCCCAGCTTTGAGACCTCTTCTGCAGTGGAAAAGAAAGGAGTGGGAACCACCTGCAGCAGCAGAGTGAATAAAACCTGGGTTTATATCCTAATACTGCAAAAAAAGAGCTATGTAATTTTCTTCAGACCTGTAAAAGAATCAGTGACTACCAGCTGTCAGAAGAACCTGGATTTATGCCATATGGGGGAAGAGTCAGGAGAAATCCAGTTTCTGCACCATGCATAGGGTCAGGATGAAGTGGGTGCCAAACCCTTCTTACCCATCCAGAGGGAGGCAAGGCAGCTATGCATGGCTTACAGTGGAACTTAGGAAACTGAAGTATGTATAGATTGGGAATTTTCTAAATAGTACATTGGGTATAGAACCCCAAATTTTGTGTATCAGGTCCTTTATACGGATCTGGCCTTGTGGAGTTGTACAGCTCTCTGGCCTATAGCCATATCCATCTCTATTGCAATTGTCCATGTTGAAACAGTGTTTCCTGTTACGTAACTGTTTTCAGGAGTCTGGGAGCCAGACAATAACTGCCTAAACTAAAATGTTAAGAATGTTTTTCAGTTCAGTAGCTACAGTTAATAAATACTGATAAGTATTTTTGTAAACTTGTTCTTGTTTCAGCTTTTCTGGTGGGACTAAAACAAGTGATGTGGAAGACTTTTTATTGAGTTGGACTGAGCTGTCTTTTGTTTCTCCCCTCTGAAGATTTTGGTAGTTTCTCTTGAGGCAGTCTTGGAGGTGGTATTGAACGGTACATTCCTGTAAAGCAGAGTTACTCCATTTATCAAACTGAGTTTAAAACAACTGAGATTCTCCAGAAGATCTGAGAGATGTCATTTAGTTTGTCAAATCAAGTTAGGGTCTTACAAATATTATTGGAACAGGAACAAAGAAGCCCTAGAGAGTACATATTACAGGAGATGACTGCGTTTGTCATGTTTAGCATGGCAGAATGCAGGCTATGGGGTTATGATTGCTGTCTGTGAATACACCAAGTAGCATGATACCAAAAAGGGAGAAGAGCTGTAGAAGCTAATGGGCAGTGTTATCAAGAGAAAGACATAAGCTGGACATGATGAAGTGGTCACTGGAGATTTGAAGATTTCTAGTAAAATAAGCCTTACTAGAATGTCAGTGAGGGGAGAAAGAAAAAAGAAAAAAAAAAAAGAGGAAGAACTAAGTACTCTTAAGATTTAACTAAATATTTACTGTGGTGGTATGGTTCCTCTCAACTGCAACAGAAGTTATTGTCTGAATATGTTGCTTGGTGCCCTTTAAGATATTGCATCTTCCATCTTAACCTTTTATTGTTATTGCAGGTGCCGTGAAAGTTGAACATGCTTCAAAAAGCATTTTGAGAGGAAATGGTAATTACTTATGTATAGCCTTTCAAATGTCCTACTTTCTTTAGAAATAAGAATATGTGGAATTCCCAAACAAGAAAGGAATGCACATATGTGAAACGAAGAGTCAGTGAAAGGGGCTGTTCATTCTGTGCATCTAGCAAAGTCTCATGTTTACTGTAGAACTGTGGGACCAAGTTATGTGGAAGCAGATGGTTACCCTTTTAAATTGTGCTGTAGTATTGTCAGCTTCAGAGATACAAGATACTGCAACATGGGTACCTATGGAGCTCCATGGGAGCTAGTGGCACAACTCCAGAGAGGTCCCTTTTGCTGTCAGATTCTCAGAACAATCTTTGTATTTATAGACAGTTTCAAAACAAACAAAATTTCCCCACAACACAAACAGAAAACAAACAAAAAGCCCCAAAGCCTTGATACCCCCAACCCCTCCCCTCCTCAACCAAAAACATTCTGCCAGTCCACACAAGCCACATAGTTCTTCTAAAGCATGAAATTGCAACAAGAAACTGAAATCTTGATACTATCACTCATCTATTTTTGTGTGTGTGGTTGCCCTCCAGGGCAATCTCATCAAGGCAGGAGCTTTCTGGGTTTATGTGTATCTGTGGATCAATTAAGTGGTGGTGTTTAATGAATAGCATTTAAGTATCTGTCTTGATTTTTGAAGAAGTTTATTAAAAGTAGAATGGAAGCATTAAAAATATTAAGAAAATTTTCTGTACCTTTTGGTTTACTGAAAAGCTTATGCTATGAAAGGGACGTATCATTTCTGTATTTAGAGTTATTCGGAATAGAACCTTAACTGGAGTGATTTTTTAAATAATAAGTAAAATGTTATATATTAATTTTAGAATCTTAAAAACATAAAATATGTTAAAATATTTTATGGCATTGAAGAAAAGGTTCTCTCCATGAGAACTGGTAGATGTACCTGGTAACATATTAATGAAAATATCATTTTGCTTTAGGTTTACTCTTCATACACATCTGATTCAATTGAGCAGTTGTTTCTGAAAGATGAGCAGTAGTAAGCTTTTGTTAATACTTGTTGTGTCTAGGGTGTGTTTTAATATTTAAAGTTTTAAATATTTAAAATATTTATTAGTATAAAATCCTCTAATGTTAGAATTACTGGAATAAGCTTTGCAAGCTTACACCCATGGTTTGTCTGTGGTTTTATCAGAACGCTTCTATCAGGTTCACTTATGAACAGACTAGAACAGCCCCTCTGTGAAATGAATCCCTGTTGGGGAGGGCAAATGTCAGAGGCAGAGGTTCCTGTTACCCCCAAGTCCTCTTCTTCCAGAGTTTTGTCTGTGTGCTCCAGTTCCCCTTCTTTGCAGCATTCCTTGCCTTTCTCTTTCCCTCCTCCTTGGGGTTGTAATGAATAAAATATAATTTTCCTTTGCGTCACAGTCTAACCCTTAGCAACATAAGTTATATAACGCTCGCTGTTGCTATTTCTGTTTTCTGATGCTAGATCAGAAATACAGACCTCTGTCCTGTGCAACCTCCTAAGCACAGTCTTCAGTAAAAGTGCCTGGGATAAAATCCAGTCTGACCTTTTTTCCCTTTTTATTCTGTCTCTATAGAGAGCCATTGAAATTTTTACCTTGCTTGTTATATGGAGACTGTAACAATTCATAGGTCTTTAATTCATAAACTTTACAGTTCAGCATAGCAAACCAAAAATGTCCTGAAAGATGGTGTTGAAATACTGTGCAATTATAAGCATTAAGCTTTGTATAATCTAATATGATTTTCGCATGGGGGTCTGAAATGTCTCCCTTTTAGAGAATCTGAACTTCCAAATCTTTACTGCATTTATCCTTGCAGTGCTGGTGGAGCTGAAGTGCTCTTGTTCTGGTTTCATGGTTAAGGAAATGAAGTGTACAGTGCCTGTATGATTTCTACCACAGCGCACAGGAAGACGATGTCAGAACCACAAAACCATCCATCCTCTCAACTTTTAGGCATATTTTTGATAACTTCCTCATTGTCTTCAGCCTCTCAGTCTTGCACTTTCTTGCCTGCCTACCACCCAGCCTACCTCATGTATATGCTGTAGTGTAATTTATAATCCTATATTTACTTGAGAAGTATAATAGTTGCTGTGTCAAATATATACCTAAGCCACAGATTCTACACTGTTTATTGCCTTCGTCATTTTCGGATGCAGAGTTCTGCTGTCTTAAAATGCTGCCGTGACTGAAGCTGTGGGGAAAGACAGCTGCCACTTTTGCAGGCTGTTGCAGTTAAAGCATCGTTCTTTTAGGATATTTAACCATGAAGTTCTGGATGTTTCTCCAAAATAACAGTAGAAACCCAGTGTCTTGTCCAAATTCTGGCTCAGGAAGTTGCTATACATTTAGCCCATCATAAACTCATTAGGTAAGATCCAATTCCTGTCCTGGTTACCTGCTTTTGCCTATTCAGCTCTCCATAGGAGACTGGGGTTAGGGTTCATTTCTTCTAAGAGGCTTTTTGCTGGTATAGAAATAATGTCAGGAAGAGTTAGAGATGTTTCTTATAGGCTTTCCCATGTTTCAGGTGCTAGAAAGAAAGAGTTTATTGTTTTCTTCCTCCTGTTTGGTATTTACACGTGTAGTCATGCATTTAGCAGAAAAATGACTTTTCAGTACAACCAACTATTAAAATTTGTCTCCTTGTTTTATTATAAATGAGTTTTGGGATTTAAATTGTGGTTCAGTAAACACACAACTTGTAATACAGAAAATAAGTTACCAACTTGCTGGTTCACCTTTTGTACTTTCAAGATATTTTGAAAAGTACCTCATAAGGGTTTGTATTTTTTTCTATGTATGTAGTTTAATAATATTTAAATGACAAAAATTGCAGATTTAAATTAAAATCTTGTTCTTTAGGAGATACATATTCAAATAGTATGTTCAAGTATAAAATATCATAAAGTAAGGGGAATTAAAATACTACGCTACAGTATTTCTAGGATATGGTGGTTTATCAACAAAAGCTGTAGGACAGGGTTTAGAAACTTTTTGAAAGGTTTTTTTCTGCTTTTGTTCGTTGTTAGTGTTGGTAAAATTTACTAAGCAGCAAAATTAGACTTAGAGAAAAGATTATTTCTTTTGTTCCCTCAGTAGAACAAATGAATGTACTCATTTACTATCTTATAAGTAATCTTGTGATTCAGAAATGTAATTTATGGGAAATTTGTGGCTCCCTTTGAGTCTTGGCCAATGAAATTTGATTGAAGTTTAGGTAGAAAAAAAGGTGATACTCCTGCCAAGTTTTTGTCAGTTTTATGATTTATAACTCTGAGCATTGGAAACATATCCTTGCCATAGACCTGGAAACCAAGTAGAACTGATCTGAACTCACAGACATGTCAATTTTGAAAGGGCAAGCAACAGACTTCCTTATGCCAAAAATAGCTTTCATGCTAAATTATTTAAGCATATTATTTGATCACAGATAAATGAAAAATAATATTTTTCACTTTGGACTTTTTTTATAGTAGGGGAAACACAAGGTCATTTTAAAATTAGATGGATTTTTTTAGGTGAATCTGAAATATCACACATTCTAAAACCATGGTACTTGGTATTGAGAAAAATGTGTGCTGCTTTTATTCCTCATGTATATTCGTTATATATTGATTGCAATGAAGAGATTATTTTAGACTCCTGCAGCAGTTCAAGTAATGTGTACCACTTCTGTGCTTTTCTCTTGTTGAGTGTAAAATATGTATGAAGACATGTCTGAAGTGTAAGTACAGCACGGCCCTTGGGAAGTTCTGGAGCTGTACCTTGAGTAATTTCAGTCCAATGCTGACAGAATATTTACTGGTTTATTTTTGGTTTGTAGGTCTGTTTTTATCCGTATTCTCTGAAATGTTCAAGTAGGATTCTTAGTAGAACCTTAATATTGAAATTTCTTTATCTTGATTATGCCAAAAGTATAAACATGTCCCCATAGTCTAGCAAATACATACAGCTACATTGTAGTAGTTGCTTTGGTGGCAGCCACCAAAGGTTCCCAACAGTTTCTATTGAAACATTTTGTATTAAGGCACTTTTAACCTTTGGAATCGTCTGCTTTGGAGAAGAAAATTTCCTTTTCCTGTTTTTAGCCTAAGTATTTTTGGACAAGTCCTACATTTCTTCCTCCCTTAAAGAAAATTTATTTTATACTTGAACATCCTCACAGATGGGGAGACTTGTGCTCTCTCTGCTGTGTCTGATCGTACAGCTGATGAGTGTGCATTTTACTTGGTTTGAATTTGGGTTAAAAGGAAAATACTGGATGAGTGGAATCGGAGGGGTGCACATGCACAGAACTTGTAGCGTGTCCAGTGAAGGTCTATGGCACTGCTGGGCTCTGCTTTCAGTCACAAAATCTGCACACCTGGAAATATTTGATTTCTGGAGATTTGTAACATCAGTAAGCAATCTGTATCTGTACAGCAGTTATTGACTTTCAAAAGCCCAGGAAATGCCCAAACCTGACCACTTACCCTGTTCTGTTCTCCTTTTTTAAATAGTGGAAATAATTTTTCAGGCTTTTTAAAATCTTTTTTTCCTCTCTCTTGTTAAAACTTACTCTGTTAAAAGTTTTATTCCCCCTCAGTCTCTTTTTTTCTTCTCTCACTAACCATAACCTATTAATATTTCTTTGAAAGTATTCATGGTTGTATGATTTATCCTCTTGTGATACTTCATGGCATTTTCTCTCTCTTGAACCATGAATAATTTCTTTGAGGCCAAATCAAGAAATACCTGTCTTCTGCAGCTTTTTGGTTCTTTCAGTAGCTTTTCCTAAATATGTACACATATTTATGTGTTTCCACATTAGCTGAAAATATGCTTATGAAACAATGTACCAGGTCTTCTGAGGCTGAAGGTTGGTTGTTACTAGTTTTTTTAAACTGTATTTGGTTTTTTTATGGAAAGTAAAGGCAGCTCCTGCATATATTTTATTGGTAATTTTTCTGCTTTAAAATATATTAATTGAAAGCAGTTCCAGTGCTGTCATAATTAGGTGCATTCATTGATGCTTAAGGGAGAAAAAGGAATCCTTTGTTACTAGTCACTACCAAATGTACAATTTCATCCTCATTTTTCTTATATTTACAAAATCCAGTTATTCAACTTTCATGACTACTTTTGTAAAGTGTTTTCTTCTGATATTTTTCTGGATTGTGTCAGAAAAGTGATGTGTTTTTTACATTTTTATTAATGCATTTACATTTTGGAGATTCAATAGTTAAGGAGAATACATGTTGGTGTACATTCCTCCATCCATCCATCCATCCATCCATCCATCCATCCATCCATCCACAGTTTACCATAATTTCAAAACTGTACTGTAATTTGTAATACAGTTTACCAGGAAGACTGCTCTTAAATTATTTCATCTTCAGGCATAAGTAAGAAGACCCAATGTAAATCTGTCTTGACAATTATTCAGAAACATAAATGAAAAGGTAGGAAATGGAAAATTTAAGTATGCAAAACACAGTGAAAACTTCTTCCCTCCTATAGCTGTCATGTTTTGCTTATAAGTGTAACCTACACAGAAGTCAGTCTTGCCTCATGTAACATAGCTAAGACTTTAGAACTAGTAATGATAATTCTGAATTGTATTCATTTTCTCTTGTATCACTAAATACAGAGCAATCTTTCACAAGTTTTGTTACTGAAATGCACAGGTTTTGTTATCCAGAAGTGTAGCTATTTACAAAATATGCAGTCAATGCATCTTTTATCTTCCTAGAAAAATTATTAATTGCATTTTTTCTTTGTGTTACTTAACTTTCATAAACATTTTTGGCTTTACAGTCTGCCAGAGTCTCTGCCAGAGACTACAGGTGCAAAATGTTTTATATAATCTTAAGTAATGGAAATAGATAAGGTTGCATGTAGATACATGGGTGTGTATATATAATATTTTCTCCCACTTAGAATGGATCTTTCACCAGTATAAACAGTTTAGCTTATGTTAATGATTTAGGCAAGAGTTTAATATTAAACTACTGTTTTCTCAGTACTGCCCTCCTTGTCTTGTGTTTGCTGGTGACCTTCGTGTTGAAGCTTAGCATTTGTTGCTGAAGCAAGACCACCCCCCTCAAGAGAACTGTTGTTTTTGTACAGTAATCTGGAACAGACAAGTAGAATTTATAAATCTACTGAAAAGGTTATGAAACAGTCTCAATTGGCTTTGACTGCAAACTTTGACCTGTTTGGCTGAATTTTGGAAACCGTGCCAAGATTTGATTTAAAGCAGTTCTGGGAAGCTCTTTAAGATTAAATTCCAGGACTGCATGACTGATGTGCTAGTGATATACTTGTGATGTTAGACAAGTGTTGCTTCAATACAGTTTTAGGCTTGAACAGATCATTCACCTAAAAGTAAAAATTATCTCGAGTCTGATTCAAAGAAATTTGTTGCATCTCAATATATTTTAAAAGGTCTGTTTAGAATTTGGGATCTTGCTATTCTGCTCTCTAAACCTCTCTGTAGTGAGCTACCCTGACTCCTCTAAAACAATTTGCTGTGTATTTTCTTTGGGGAAGAAAAGGTAGGAAAAAGAAAAGTTTCTAAATGCATTGTACCTTGATATGGTTTACATGAAGCTTTTCAGCTTGCAGTTGCTGACACGGTTTGTATTCAGCTCTCTAATTACACGTGGCTGGATTAGATGAATTTTGAGATGGAAAGTTTAATCATACATTTTTTCACTCCTTTGATAATAAGAGGCATTTGGTGTGGGAATGCTCAGGTTTCAATGGAGAAAGATCTCTCCAGACTTTACAGCGGAGCACCAGCAAATGTGCATTTATGTCAGAAAAGCTTCTTTATTCGCTCAACACAGAAAACAATACTTTTATTTTTCTCTTATTCACTTTGTTCATTCTGATGACTTGAAAAAAAAGTACTTTTTTTCCCAATTTAGTGGTTTCTAGATTTGAGGAAAACAGTATAATAAGCTTGGTTTGGCTGACTTGAGTATTTACAATGTCATGATAACCACTGATGGATGCTACTCTGTTTTTCTATGGACAGACGACTGATTATTACATAAGATATTAGTCACATTCAGATTAAAGGCATTTTTATTCAATTTCATTGTTACTGATATTTCTTTTGAATATTTGTATAGGTGTTGTAGGTGCGTCACTTCTTTCATGAAAAAGGGGAGTGGAAGAGTTTTTGTATACCTCTGTCTTTAATTTAACTATCTATATTGTTTTCTTAAAGTAGTAGTAAATTCAACAATTCAAGTATTTATGTGTTAAATCAGGCTTCTGCCTGAATGCTCATCAGAAACTTGGTATATGTTGCTAACATATACCTTATGCTGAATTCTCTGCATCTCCAGTTATTAACTTTGCAACAATTAGTACAGGTAGGGCCCTCTCAAGTATGTCAGTGGAGTGTATTTGCGCTTGCTCTGTGACAATTTCGTGATTCTCTGCTGCTGTAACTTCTGGTAAAGAGAGTAAGGAGTCATCATTTACAGGATTCCTGTTGAAAGTGCTCTGGTAGCTGCAGAGGGCTGCATGGTCATTGATTTTGCAAGCAGAAGTGGATGAAATAGTGGAGCTAGGACTTCAGAGCAGCTGCCTGTCAAGTGAGGAAGTCATGGCAAAGGTTCTTATTGAGAACAGAAGTGACAGCCTGAAAGGAAGAGGACACTGGTGGTGGGTTGAAGCTCAAGGGAAGCATACCTACCAAGTATAAACCCTGGAGATCAGGTGTCTGAAGGTGAGAAAGGCCTTTTTCATCTTGGAGTAGAGTCTCTCTTGGAGGACAGCATAGACATTAAATGAGACAGTGAATAGACTTATTTTTTCAATAATTTTCCTCATGTTAGATTACCTTCTGAATATCTCAGCAGATAATTAATGAAATTAATTTATCATGAATTATTAATTGATTCAGCAAGCTGCTTATAAGTCATGCAGTTTCTTATACTGACTCTTCATCCCTGGAAAGAAGGAAGATCACCTAGTACCTGTTGTCCTTAGGTATTGAAAATAATTTTTTAATGAATACTTACATGGTTTTAAAATGAAAGATGGCTTTTGGCAGTAGTTAGAATTCAATTTTAGACCTAAAGAAGTAGTTGTCAAACATTTTTTTTCCCCCACTCCATACTGTTAGTCTAATAAACTACACTACGTCTTTGCATAAGTCTCTTATCACCTGAATGTAATGGTTAAAACCAGAGATAAGCTGGTAAATACTGACGTAACCATTGCTATTTATCTTTGTAGATATAATGTAAAAGCAACTGTCTTTTGCATTTGCTGGTTTGGGTGCTAAAGCATTTCACAATCATAAAACAAATGTATCAGAATATATAATTTTATTTTATGTCTAGAAAAATCTATTAAATATCGCTACCTAGTTGTCTTTGGGATTCAGCTTGTACTTGAAATCAGGAAAGTCTAGGCAATGGAAATGATGCTTGCTGCTGGACATAGGATTAAATGACAATCATTAACCTACTTGGAAAGCAGGTGCTTACAATCCAGCCCTCCTGCTAAAATTGCATAACAGATGTTTTTTGGTCTTGGGTTTTTTCGTTTGTTTGTGGGTTTGGTTTCTTGCTTTTTTACGAGTATAAACAACTTTGCTTTATTTTTTATGCTTTAAAATTATTAATGGGAAATTCTGAGAAGTAATTTGATAGTGAATATATTCTAAAGTATGTGCACAGATTTTTCCTATTTACTCTGTGGGAGTATTAATGTTTTAATTTCCTGTGTAATAAAATTAAGAGGGGATAGCCTGAAATGAATTCTATTTAATTCAGATATTCAAAGATTATAAAGTAATGAACTATTGAGATTATTTTGTCTGATGCCATCAGTAAGATAGATAGACTATGAGAACTAGCAGAACACACACGGCTGATTTTAAGCTAGGTGGTGTTGACTGTAATATTACTTTTGGATGAGTTATGCTTTTTAAGATATACTTCTCCTTTCCATTGCCTATTGTTATATCTCTAGCTGGTATTTCTGAAGCCACATCATTGTGTGCTGTGACTAAGTCTGTTCAGAATTGCTGCTTGGCAAGGTGGTCCTCCTGCGCTGTAAGGTTCCTTGTTTCTGGTAGCCTTCAATTTGACTGTATAGAACCACACATTTCAAGTGTGCATCCTGGTATCTGAGGTTGTTCAGTGCCAGGGACTTGGATGGCTTGTAGCAGGCACTAACAGGCCTGTGATTTATCTATCAGAACAAGGTAAATTTGGATTTGTTTCTTTTTTTTCAGGAGTTGTATATACCCAATGATGGATATGCAGCTCTAATTTCCACTGTATTGTCCATTTTTACTAATCCAGATTGCTGGCAATTTTCCATGCGCCTTAGTTGTAAAGAGCTTGATTCCATCCACATTCTGATTTCTGCAAAAGGTATAGGTTCCAATTCAGGAAAATGTTTAACTTCACACATACCTCTTGTGTACCTTGAAAGTTAGGAGGAATATAGCCACCAATGCATCAGCTATGTTTGAGCTCAGGAGCTCTGTTAATTGATAGATTTTATCTATCAGACAGTATTTTATTCTATCATACATTATAAAAGAAAAAACCCACCTGTATATAATGACATACAGTATTTTGCAGAATGGCAAGCGTGATTAGGCACCTTGACTTGCAGCTTTCACAGCTGAATGTAGACTTTTTCAATAATCATACAATATAAATGTTAAAAGAAGTTTTCCTCTACTGTCTGTTGGCTTTGGGGATGTTTAGTGAATATTCCATATATCCTTTTGAAATAATGCTCAGAAAAAAAGTTGGCTACATAACCTATTCACATGAATGTGCAGCTGTACATTCATGAACGTGTGGCCTGTTGCAGGATTATTTGACTACCTTGTAGGAAGAACAGCATTAGGGTTTTAATTTCAAAGCAAACCCTTAGATACATTTTGATCTGATTAATCAGTTGATGTCTCTTGAGAACACATTTTTCCTCTGTGGTGCCTTTGAGGTATATTTTAATGAAAACTGACTGACTTGAAAGTTCTTAGCTGCCATGATAGCTTAAAAAAACAGGAAAGGCATCATCTGTCTTTCAGTTAATAAATGTAGTGTAAAATATCATTTAATGTTGTTTAAAAGTGAGTGAACAGAAATTCTCCAGGATTCTTAACTAACGTTCTGAGCAGTTGAAAAATGAAGGTTTTCAGCAGGTTGAAAAATCATTTGAAATTTAGGGTGAAAATCCCATTGTTATGAGAACTGTTGTATTTTATAGAAGTGCAGTTGTTTTTATAGGTTTTATTCTATTATATCTTTCCCTTACTTTGCAGCATAGAAATTTTGGGTTTGGGAGGTGGTTTTTTAGTTTTATGGTGAAGGTTTAAGGTGCAATTGCTCAAGTAATTTTAAGCTGTTTAGACACTACAGACCTACTCAGACTAACTTCAAATTTGAAGACTTTTTTTTCCCCTCTTTTTTGGAATGGTGAAAAGTAGGTAAATTCTGAATTACGGATGATCTTTGAGTATGTAGTTTTATTTGACAGCATCTTGTTTATTAGAAGGATGCAGAGATGGGAATGTCTTTCAGGAACTTCATAGCAATATGGTCTGATTTTTCATCTCTTAGTCACTGAGTAATTTTCTCTTTCAATTGGATATATTTGTGATCTGAATAATGATGATTCGTTGTTATAGTATTTTATCTGAAGTTGGAAAAAGTGCCTAGCTGTTTAAAAGGTTAAAATTTAACTGTGACAGAAAATACCCAAACCTTTTTGTTTGAAATACCTTTCTTTGTTTTGTTAGGTTTTTTTAATATGTAGCATGAATTTAGGGTTCATATTTCTTTCCTTCCTTCCTTTCCCTGAAGGGGGCTTTAGGTCTAGAGCAGGCTTACCTGTCTGATGAACCACAGTTTGATGTCTGAAATTAGGTGGGATAAGAATAAGTGCAAATGTTTGCATACCTTAACACTGAGTTCTTATCAGGTTATAGGAGGTTGGCCTATGAAAACAAAAGGGCCCTTTGTTTGTCAGAAGAGTGACAAACTAGAAGTGAGTCTTATAGTAAAGAGAAGAAGAAGGAAAAAAAGGTATAAAATAATAAGGTTTGCATTGATTGCAATAATACTGATTTTGTTGTGAAAGTATTGTAATGTAGAAAAGAGAACCATGTCAAAATTGGGGGGTTCACTCTAAAGGTAAGGGAAAAGTTTGACATGGAAACAAAAATCTTTCATTAGATTGAATTTATAATATATATAATAATACATGTATTTAAATACATTTTTTTCTTACACAAAATAGCACATCATTACCTAAATTTCTAGTAAGCCTTTCAAAGATTGCTCATTTTTTTTTTTTCTTTTCTTTGTTCTAGTTGCATTAAAATCTTCTAACTCTACCAGACCAGAAAGAAATGGCATTCAGGAAACCTCTAGAACAGGAAAATGTGGAGAAGGGATGCAGATCCTGGAAGGAGAACTCCTATTGCAGGTATGTTTTGCAATAGACACATTGTGTGAAGATTTAAATTAAAAAAAAAAACAAACCAAACCTGTATTTAGCATACTAGATGCTCACTGATGAGATAGAAAAAGTAAGTTTTCTTATTGTCAAATTCTTTCCTCATTTTCTTTAGGGTAATATTAAGCAACTCTTGCATTTCCTTTGGTAGTAGTGACTTTAGAGCAGATGTTAGAATATAGGCTCCTCTTCAATATTTCTAAGTAATTTGTTTCGGGGGGTTCCCATCTCTTTGCATCTGTTGTTAATAAAGATATTAATATAAAGAAGCAGTTTTTATAAGGGCCAGATAAGTAACTAATTTACTGTAAATTTGGTAACTAATTGTCTGAAAGAAACAATTTCTCCTTCAAAGACCTTGGGCTTGCTAAAATATCTTACTTTCTCAGTGGTTTGAAAGAACTCAGCATACGTAGAGTAGATTCAGGACAAATTTTAAAGTATTTTGAATAACTTTTATATGAACTAATGGAAAATATTAATTAAAAAAATGTAGATTTTTTAAAATTATCTAGCCTGTTTTAATGTCCTAGAGTGTCAAAGCATATGGATGATTATATACTACCAAGTCCAGATTAAACTCAAGGAATTACAAATATAGATATTACAATATTCTAACTAGTTTCACAAAATAGATTTTATGGAGACCTGCAGCTCCATTTGAAGTATGTTGGTAGTCTGTCTTCTACACAGGTTTCACACTGATGTGTCTATCAAAAGTGGCAAATCATTCAGCCAGAGCCAATTATTTGCTTAGAACAAAATGAATTTCAGTGTTCAAAGACTAGAAATGAAAACAAGTTCTAAGAATCCCACAAAACAATTATTTTAAATGGATGCTAATTGAAAATTGTTTTCTAACCAACTAAAAAAACTAGGACATGTATTTCATTTTCTAATCTTAATAAAGTATGACAAAGAACTGTTAGGGAGTTACTGCTGGTGAACAGTTTTCTTTTAAACAGACAAAACCCTAAAAAGCTAAAATATATGGTTTATATTGGAGGCATCTATTTCATCTGAAATATAGGGGGGGTTTTGTAACTTCCGAGTGGAAGTTATATGAGGGAGCTCTTTTTGAGTATGAAAATTAAATGGGTGATATAGTTATTACTGTAAATTCTGCCCCTCTTGGGAAGTAAGTAAATTAACCAAATTTCTTAAATTAATTTGTTTTGTAAATATTTTATATATGGGAAAAAATTTATGAAACTGAATATGCAGATAGAGTTTTCTCAGGTTATGTAACAAGTCATGAGTGTGATGAAATTGGGAATTTTCTAGAAGGTAGTGGGAATCAGTAAGTTGTAAATGTTGATAAAGTCCTTCCACTTATGCTCGGAAGTCTTTTGTGTTACACAGGTGTCAATAAATTATAACTGATGATGAACATTTCCCTTTTATTATCTCCCTACTTTTTTGGTTTTGCCAAGGTGGTATGAATAAACACCCTATTGTTTGTATTTGTTTTTATTTGTTCACCAGATTCCTAACAAACACAGAATTGTCTTTTATTTCCAACATAGAAACTGTCTTGCCAATTCACTATATTGTGGAAGTAGAGAGCAAATACATAAATGTGCCTTCCTTAAAAGTCAAGCTACATTTCCTGTAAAATTGTTGAAATGATTTCAAATTCTTATTTTAAATACAAAATCTATTACAGCCTAAGCAAGTTTATGATACAAAGTGCAAGACAAATGATGGCCTGTAAGAAATTTTTAAAACTTAATTCTCACTAGTAATGAACAATTTTTTAATTACCTTTTTACTAGGAGCATTGAGAGTATTTTTAGAGGCAGAAATATCATCTTCAGTTCTCCCGAATAATAAACTCACTGAGAAACTTCATTATGTCTTTTAAGATAATTATTTTTTGATTGCATTTTGCAAAAACCTCCATCAGAACTCATCTCCCATTTATTGGTATATCCAGATATATGCATTTTGCAGAATTTTTTGCTTAAAGAATGTGTATGGCTATCTCAGTAACAATCCTGGTTCAAGATGAACTGTGTATCAGAGCCACTGCAAAATGTGATTGAATTCCAGGTGCAAAAGGTTACGTAGCTCTGTATGAAATGGACCAGAATAACCAATCTTAACATTTGAGACAAAGTTAGATGCTGTGCAGCTTGCAGATTTTTTATGTCAACCGGCTGAGGTGAAATGCCCTGCAGAACAGGTCAGCAGAGGACGTGAGCACCTGCCATTGCGGCATGCTGCTCCTGTGAAATTACTGCAAGCTGCATCAAAACCAAGGATTCTGTGTAACCACTCAAGATTTCTTGGACTGACTATGCTATCTAATTTCAGATTCTTATTTGGGGTTTTTTAGCTCATTCTTTATTCAAGTAAAATTTGCTAAACTTATAAGGAGTTTTTATAGACCTAACAACTGTTTATGAGAGTAGATTAAATAATATCTCCACATTAAATTGGAGTAGTTCACAGCATTTAAAGACTAGTCATTTAATCAGATATTTAACTTATATATTATTAATTTGTTGCAGTAAGATATAGGATATCCTTCACTTAGTTTACGTTTTCTATGTTACAATAATTCTGCATAAATGGAGGGGTTTTTTTAAAAGTGTTTTGAGTATGCTGGCCAAATTTGCCTTTGAATGCAGCTGAGGAAATTAAGTGGCACAATATACTCAACCCAGCCCCTAGAGACTGCCTTTTGTTAAATCTTGACTGAAATCCATAGAAGTAAATCGGCACCTTTCAGATGAGCTGCCAAGTCACAAATGTACTGTTTGCTATCACAACAATTGCCATGGACCGTATTGATTGGGAGTTCAGATAAATGCCCTTTGCGTGACTTTGCGTGTGGAGCCGCCCGGTCTGCTGCTCCATGGAGGGGGAAATCTCTTCAAAAACATTGTTTACTTGCAACAGTCCGCTTGTGCAGAGGTTTTCTATTTTAAGTAAGCTATAAAATGTTTTCTTGGGCTATGTAGGGGATCTTGATAGTTTGATTTCCTGTCTACAGTGGCCTATCTGCACTATGAATAGAATGGATTTTGGGACTGGGTTTGTGACATGGCTCTCGTTTGTGCTGTGGGCAGCTTGGGGTATCCAAAGCTTAAACCACACAAGCATTGTGAACTGTGGTTGATATTAGATAAACTTATAGTTGTTCATACTGCTGTCCCTTGTCTCATACGATCAAGAGTATTTTAAAGTCATCAACATGGTTTTGTTTTCTCTGAAAATGAATTTAAAAAAAATTCGTTACTTTTTTTTGTTAGATCCAGTTTTCTTCATTTTAACACATATACTATAGAGAGATGCAATGAGGAATCCTTCTGTTTATGCTGTTAGATAATGATATGCTTTTGCATGCTTCACATTTTATTGGGAGACTACAGTATAGGTAGAGCCACAATAATTGTCTGGAATTTTGTCTCTGAAACTGACAGATTGGTGTGTTTCTTCCCCAGGCATTAAATGGATTTGTGTTAGTTGTTACAGCAGATGCTCTGGTTTTTTATGTCTCCTCCACTATCCAAGACTACTTGGGGTTCCAACAAGTAAGTTAATTTCTTCTTCTATTTTTTTCAGAGGTTTTGCTTAGTTTCAGAGAACATCAGTGTTCATATTTAGGGTTCTAAATTTTTTTTTTTAATAAAAATCTCAGTTAGGTACTTTAGGTTGAATTACTTTGAAACCATATTACTTTTCTATCAGCTTACATAGCCAGGATGTCAGGCCAAGCACAACAGGAATATAATTTCCAAAGCTGAGTTAGGCAAGATAGGAAATTTTCACACATAATTATTCTTTACTGGAACAACTGTTTGAAATTTATACTGTGGTGTTACCCAGTTTATGATGCTGAGTGAGACATAATTCAGTGGGAAGGTAATTATTTTAATAGAAACCTTTCATGCAAAATTATTTCCATATGCCTTGAGATTTTAAATATCCAGTGAGTGATTTTGGTATTTTTAGAATTTGTTCTCTTGCTCATGTTTATTTATTTAATTATTAATTTCAAAACAAGCATTTGTTTTTTACTATTTATGGTGCAGGTCACATATGGCTAACTTCTTTGGGCTTGCAAGCCAGGTGCCAAATTACTAAAGACCAAGGCATAGCAGGCAAATGCTGCCTTTGTTAGAAAACTTCTGGGATTACTTTATGTGAAGATGATAGTTACAGTTCTCAATGTGTATCCGTGGATACTGCATATTGATATTCAGCTGCTGTCTAAAAACAGGGAGAAACCTTGGTTGGTCTGCAGTTTTAGGTAATTGGAAAGATAATGGGGAAAGTTTGTGCAAAAGAAAATATTTCAAAAAAATACCATTGTTATTCCTGGGGTTACATATTCCTTCAGTGTTGGGGAATGAAAAAAGAAAAAGGCTTGGAAAAAAAAATTGGGCATAACATTTGTGAACTGATGCCAGTAAATCAAGTGCTTGATATAGAAGTGAAGTCTTAAAGTTACAAAAATTAGCATTTCTGGCAATTTATTCTGGAAAATACTGATTGTTTTATGAAATTCATCACAGCAAAATTTGACTTAAGCTTCTGCTTTTGCTAGTTCATCTCAATTACTTTAGATCTATGTTTTATTTAAATATTTTCTGTTTATGTAATCGTTGGGTTTTTGAAACATGCCGAAAACAGGGATCTGAACTCTTCTCAGTCAACTGAGTCTTTTCTTGAATATTTTGGGTGGGTTTTTTTCCGTTAAGTTCCTTTAAGCACTGATCCTTGCTCTTGTGCCTTTGCCATTTAGATCACATTCCTAACCACACAATTGGTAGTGGTATAAGAGCTTAATAATTACATGTTTTAACACATCCTTAAGAAGTGACAAAGCTTTCAGGCAAACAAATCCATTGTTTATCATCTGCTTGGCTTAGTTTTGGCAGCTGTTTGGTTCAGGGTCTTTTGCTTCTTTTGCACCTTTTCTAGCACCTATAGAGGGTCAAGTCAAGTACTAGCTGGCAAGTACTTTATTTATCACTATGTAAAATTAAATAATTTAAGCAGAACATAAGCATAGCATTTCCAGGTCTTCTTAGGTAAAAGCAGGTAAAGAAATAGTTGACATAATGTAATTTTTTCTTTTCTAAGGCAATATTTTTATTACTATTTCCCACATTTACAGTCATGGGTGTAACTGAACTGTTCTCTGTGCTGCTAAAAATGGTTTCATGAAGATTTGCCACATGCATGTGGTTGTATGTATTTATCCCTGAGCAAAACGGATTTTACTATAATCATAACAGCTTTGTCAATCAGACAACTTGTATCATATTGTTATATAATTTTCTTATTCTCATTCTTTCACACGTTTTTCTTTTTGTTCGTAGTCAGATATTATACACCAGAGTGTATTTGAATTGATTCACACAGAGGACAGACCTGAGTTTCAACGACAGCTACATTGGGCATTAAATCCTGCCCAGTCAGCAGATTCTGGACCAAGTGTACAAGGTGAGAGCACAGCCAATCAATGTGTTTGCCTGTCTGATTAGTTGTTTGGTTTTTTGGGCATTTTTAATTTGCTTATGTAAAAAAGTTTAGATAATTTTATATGAACAAAGGAAAAAATAGCATCTTTCAAATTTATTTGAATTTTATGGACATACTTAGCCAACAGTGAGAATTACTATTTTTTGCACTTTAAATAAGCACTGTTATTCATAGCACAGCACCATTAAAATACTAGTTATACTTTGAATTGGAGGACTTGAATTTGGAGTGTAAGTGACAAGGTTTCTTAGACTGATCAGTCTAAGAATGTCCTAGTTACGGTGTTAATGTAGGGAACAGTGCATTCATTGCCACATAGACAAGCACTTCTCTTAGAGATAGAAGGGGAAGAGAAATAAAAGATGAAATAAAGGAGCCTTTTAGATCAACTAGTATGCATGCTAGAGCATTGAGTTGTCACATGTTACTGGCTGATGCTTCAGTGAGCTGCTATATTGAGAAATAATTAAGGAGAAACACACTGCCTGTGTATCAGAGCAATAATGTGTAGGTGCAGGTAGTTATGTGTAACACAGGAAGCATGTGCCTGCATCATAATGACAACAAAACCATTGAGATAATTGCTCCATTTTAATATTCCCTTTGCACAACAGTTGTTTAAACACGTAGTTAAAATCTTCTGTCACACTGACTTGATTATAGGGATTTTTTAATCCATAAAAAAGTCCATTTTTTTAAAAATAAACCTGCCATTCTTAAAGTAACTTGATCTAAAAAAATTTAGAGTATGGAAATGCCATAATTTGATAGAGAAAAGTTACTGTAACACATCTGTTAAATATACTGATATTTCAGTTTTTCATTTAGTGGTCAACATTGTTTTATCATCTCTGGATCAATCTCCACAGGCCTGCTGCACAGCTAGTTAATAGTAGAGTTCAGCACAGCAAACACTAAAGTGCTCAGATACCAGATTTTCATGTGGTGACTTCCTGTTTGCTTTACAGTGAAATGGTGTTCTATGGACCTTGAGTAAGTGCATATGAATTTACAAAAGGTTGTTTGAGAAGTATGACACCAGGTTGAATTGGCCTCAGATTCGACTGAAGGACAAGAAGTGCTGAGCAGAATTACAAACAATTCTTTGTTTTATATCTTGTGTTTCTAGCTTGCTAAAAGCTGCTAATTGTGCCCCATTCCTGAAAGTGTTCAAGGCCAGGGCGGATGGGGCTTTGAGCAACCTGGTCTAGTGAAATGTGTCCCTGTCCATGACAGGAGGCTTGGAGTTAGGTGATCTCCAAGGTCACTTCTAATCCAAACCATTCTGTGATTCTATGATGACTTTTGTGTCTTGCCGCGCTGACCACTAGCCGCCCGGTGGCGTGGCAGGCGGCGTCTGCTGTCCTCTTGCTCTGGACACTCCGGGAGGTCCCGGTGCGACGGCACGGAGCAGGGTTCTATGCAGCTCAAACCGCAGACGTTTGCCTCGGGAGCCACAGCTCGCCCTGAGGCTATCTGCCAACAGCCGATTAGGCTGTGCAGCCCAGATGGAAAAACCGCAGCAGGCGAAGGTAAAGACTGAAGGAGGATTCAGGCGCTAGTGTATTCCAAGCAATTTAATAAAGTCTCAGAGGGAACTAGCCACCCGAATCTGGCCGTTGGTCTGGCCCCTGGCCGTTGGTCTGGCCTGGCCGTTGGTCTGGCCTCTCTGGTTTCATTAGCATGAAACTAAATAGAAGAGTGGGGAAAAGGGAGGAGTAAAGGAACAACCACTTAGGAAATGACAAGGGGGTGACATACAACCAACCGGGAAACATATTGGGAGGGACTAGTTTAAACTAGCCAACCAGGGAAGTAACAAAACAGAACTTTCCAGAGCCTAATAGAATAATCAATGAACTACTTATTAAACATAACTTCTACTAACTAATAAGGAACCGGGGGAGAGAGAGGGTTCTAGAAACCAGGGAGGAGACATGTTCAAGGGAACACCTAGTAGGCGGTGGCATCACAGCCTTATCTCCTCCTCCGATCCGCCCTCAGAGGTGGAGTCTCGGGCGGGGAAATCAACCCACTTGTCATTCACCTGGAAAGTGGGTTGGGCCACCGCCACAGTGTCTCAAGTAGCATAAAATGTTTGGATGTTGAGGATTTTTAAACTGAATTCAGATTTATAGCAAAGGCTAATGCTATGACCATAAGGATCCTCTCCGTTTTTGATAATTAATCCATTTCTGTTTTAATACATTCGACTTGCATTGTAGATATTTATAGATATAATTGTGCTCCGGGTTCAGCACAGACTCCATCCTGAGTCTGGGAACTAATTCTGCTTCAGTTAGGCTGGACTGGTTATTTCTCACTCAGTACTCTGGTATGCTGCTAGACCACTGGTTTCCTCAGCTGTTACTGTGCTTCCCAGACATTCCTCCCAGTCCTGTCTTGTTCCCAGAGAAGTTTGCAAAATTCTGATTTTTCGGTCCCAAATATCTGCTTTGGGGCATTAAGTCTGGATTATCTTTTGAACTTCGCATGTTGTGCAACCATATGGTCTTGAGTTTAAAGACAAGCACCGAATGCACTGCATGTTCTGCATGTTGCTCCATGGTATTGATGAGATCCAGTGGGAGCTTTGCGAGGAATATGGGTTCTAACCCCTGTCGTGTTAACTGGTAGTTTTGCTCTCGGGATTGAAGATGCTCTGTAAGATTCTTTGCCTTCTTACAGTGAGTCACTTCTTCAAGATCCTGGCAATAAAACCTCCCTGCCTTCTGTCTGCCTGGAAAAGTGCAGCAGTATTGCTTTCACAAGTGTAGGAGGCTCGGTTTTGAAGCCCTTTGCCTCCTGCCCCCCTCCTCTCAAGAGCTACTTCTTCCACCACAGCTTTGCTCACTCTTGGGAACTGTGCATTTTACTATGGAAGTTGACAAGCCTTTGAAGGCTCAGCAAGTCCACTGAACCCAGCTGGACTTGCTGAGCCTTCAAAGTTCAGTCTGTATTTACCAAAAGAATAACACTGGCAGAAATGCTGAAGGGCACACCTACCAGTGCCAAGGATGCCAGCAGAAACCAAGGCACTGCTTATCGGGTACTAGATCTGCACCCAGTCAGAGTTGGCAGTTTTGAAATATAAGTTTGGATTTGCAAGCTGTTTCTTTGATGCTCTGAAGAAGCAATGTTTATGAAGAAAGAGAACTTCTTGGAGAAGCACTGTCTCAGAAGTTTTGAAAATTCTCACCAGCAATTAGGCAATTAATAATAATAAAAAAGAACTGCAGCAGTAGGAAGTAAGGAAGTTTGCTTTGTCTGTTGAGAACCATCCATCATGTTGGTTCTCTCAACAGTGTGGGAATTTGTTATTTTCTAATTTCAAAATTGGCTGGTAACTATCTTGGACTACAAATACCTGAGTTTCTCTGCCTGTGGGATCTGCTCATAATGGTGACTGGCCAATACAGTTCTTCAGATGGCTGTAGTTTCAGATTATCCCTTTTCATACACACTACCAGCTAGGGCAGAAAAAGGTTTCTTTTTCTCCATACCTTGAAGTTTATTCAGCAAAACTTGACCTTGCATAGCAGCTCTTTTAAGAAAAAAGGTAGCTCCTGATTTTATGTGAAAAGCTGGATAACTCAGCATTCTTGTTGGATTTAGATGGCCTTAGGTTGCAAGGCCTATTGGTAAGACATCAGCAATCTCATTTGGCTCCAGTTCAGTCCCTTGAATTCATAGGAGATTAAATTGAAATGGCTTTTGGTAATGATTTGTTTAGCTTTGGGTTTGTTTTGCCATTGTCCTAACCTCTGAGCCTATCTGTAAGTTTTTCCAGCTGTTCAAGAGATGAAATTGTATTCCAGAAAATATAATGTGGTGTGTTATTAAGTGACATGCTCTCCCTGACCTCGTTTCCATGTCTGGAAGGTCAATATGGGTTCTTAAAATCTGTATTATTATTTTGTCCATACTTGATAATTGGTTCTCTAAGAGTACATGGACTATTTTTTAAATTAAAGAGTATTTGGCATTCTAAAATAGCTTTTTAAGCTGTTTTTTCTCAATTTTCTGCATGTATGAATTCCTAGGGAATGACCGGTGTTTTTTATATGTATTGCAAATAAGATCACTTTGCTAAATTTGCTGTGAGTAGTCATGCTCTGGTATCTCTGTATATGTAGCCTGATGTAGAACATATGTATTCTATCAGAAGTTTATTGATTTACCTTCTGTTTTTACTTTATATTCCAAATGTTTAAGTCTGTTTTCTAAATACCACTTAGCAGTAAATGCTTGTCCTGACAAGGTAGAAGGATACCATGTTGTTATCCTAGTTAACAATCATGGTTTTAAGTATTTTTTAAAACAAACAACCCCCAAAACACAAGTACTCCAGGTGTACCTGGAGAGGTAACTATGGTGTTCTGATCAGCAGAGCCTCGAAATATTTTCAGTATTTAGTAGGGTGATTTTGCCTTCACTGGAGAAAAATACTGATTTTTTGTGGTGGTTTCCTAACGTTGCTGATTTTTATTTATTGCTACTGCTTTCACCTGGCTGTCTGGAAAGTTTCACAGTTTGATACCATTACTGAGTTTTTGAATACTCAGTTCCTGTAGGTGCTGTGCCTTTTTATAGATCCTGCCGTTGTAGGAACATGGGTGTGTTCTCTGCTGAGGTCTCTGTTCTCTGCAACTGATCCAGAATCTAGACTGTTGACAAACATAATGAATAAATTAAAAACCCAAACAAACAAAAACCCCAAAGAAAAAAAAAAAACACTTAAAAATAAATTACATTCAGTTTTCAAATACCATAGCCTGTAAAACATAATCCCATCAGAAGAACTGATGCTTAACCTCAGTATTACAATCATTTTAGGTTCTGAAGATGTTTCCAGTTTACATTGTTCTTGCTCAGGTCGTGACCTAATGCTTTGTTTATGAGACGGAAGATCGTTTGTTATAGATAGCCTTCACTAGGTGTTCTTCTAAAAATAATCCTTATAAATAATCCTTTCCTGCAGGAGATAATGGCTTTTCACAGCCAGCAACCTATTATAAGCCAGACCAACTTCCTCCAGAGAATTCTTCCTTTATGGAAAGGAATTTCATCTGCAGGTTACGATGCCTCCTGGATAATTCATCTGGATTCCTGGTGAGTATGGAGTTACATAAAAACTTCCACATACGCTTAAAAGTTGGAAATCTGCATTATCCTAACAAGAGGTGCAGCAACTTTCTTTATTGGTTAAGTCTTCAAAGATATCTGAGCTGCATGAACCACGATGTTTCAGTTGGTGACACTGAATATCTCGCCTTCAACATGTTGTCATAACCAGGTGCAAGTTCTCTCATTTCTCATGGCCCAGTTTCCTCATTGAAATGCAAATAAGCAACTGCTTTTGTAAAGTGCTGTGTGATTTGCAGATAAAAAAACATTGCAAGAGTATTTTCTTGTATAAAGTTGAGTATCTTGAGATGTAATAAGCTATAGTAATTAACAGGACCATAGTTTTTCCTTATTTGGGAAAGTTTATGCTTTCTCTTTTTAATGCGTTTTTTTATTAGTCAATTATTTAGATTTTAAAATAAGCATGGGTTTATCACCCTCTTTGCGATATCTTACAAATAGAATTGTTTACAATTGCAAAATTGAACATATGCATTTACAAGAGAAATAATGATATAATTATATGTATATATGTTCATTAGAATATTAGAAGCCCCAGTTGATATTTTTTACTACGTTTAGTTTTTTTGTTTTGGTTTGGGTTTTTTTTTACAGAATAATCTTCCCATTAATTAGTTTTCCAGAAAGTTTATTAGTAGATCTTGAAGTGACACACTCAGGGGTATAACAACAGTATTCTGTACTTGTTAGCTAGCTTTTATGTGTGCCATCCTATAAAGCTTGAATCTGATGGGTCTTAAAAAAATGAAAAATACATGCTTTCCATCATAACAGAAATATCTTGCTGTTAAGTATCTCCAGCATATAACAATTACTTTTTTCCTTATCCTAAGGCTATGAATTTTCAAGGACGATTAAAGTTTCTCCATGGGCAAAACAAGAAAGGGAAGGATGGTGCTACTTTGTCTCCTCAGCTTGCTCTGTTTGCAGTAGCTACTCCCCTGCAGCCACCATCTATCCTTGAGATACGAACCAAAAACTTCATCTTCAGAACTAAACACAAACTGGATTTCACACCTACTGGCTGTGATGCAAAGTAGGTGTAAATTATTTTGTGTAATAGTCTAATAATTTGCCAATGAGATAGGTTTCAAGTATGTATTTGAAATATAAAGCAGGCTACTCTTTCAGTATATAAACTGTTTCAGCGATGATTGTTTAGAAACTCTTAAAGTTTTTCTCTTCAGACCTGCTAACAAGTAAAGAGAAACAGGTTTGCCATAGTCTATTTCCTTGAAAAGGCATAGTGCTCTCTGACTCTCAATTGTTAGAAAAACAAAGCAAAAACCCACAAAACCAACCTAAAATAAAAACCTCAAAAGACAGCATACTAATGAATTAGGGAACAAGAAAAGTTTCATGTTAAATCTGGTTTGAAATTTGGTTTTAGAACTGATTGAACAAATGTTTCATTTCATTTTACATGCATGTTTTCTCCTTCAGTTCAAATAGGCATAAAATACAATGGAAATGTTTTTTTCTTCAAAATAAACTGATTAAGTACTTTTTTATACTACGACTTTTACCTGTTTCCTAAACCATTCTTTTCTCTATGTAAAATTTGGAAACACTACTGCATTACTAGATCAAAATAATATGACTATGCATCACCATGGCAAGAAGTCCATTAGGATGCCTTTGGCCGCCTTCCTTCTCTTCTCCCTCCTATTTTTGACTGACAATGCTTTCATTTTCAGTGGAGTCTCTCATAGGGGTTTCCATGCCTACTTATAGGATAGAGTTAAATTACTTGGTATTCTATCTACTGAGAGACCAAAATATTATATTTCTCTAAGCTGATACAAGTAAAAGTTAACAAAATGTTAACACAAATGTTTCTTTCCTCTGATACTTTCATTCAGTTGAAACTTTCAATTTTTGTCACATTTTGCACTTTTACATATATTGTTCCCCATCCCTATTTTCCCCTGTTTTTTACCTTTCTGTCTTTGAATCTCCATTTCTTCGTTCCAAATCCTGTTTAAGTCTCTTTTTGACTATGTCTTTTTATCATGTATTGCACAGAGATCACATGAATTCTGCTAAGTGTTGCCTCTCCCCAGCCTCTAGTAAAGTACTCTAATTTTAGCTGCCAGGGTCAAACATGACTCTCACTACTAGTCCTCTGAGTCATATCTTGTTTAAATGCAAACATGGGGGTCCCAAACCACTCAATAGCAAGAGGGATGTATTTCTGAGATACACCTGGGTTTGAACTTTAAGCTGCTAAAAATTCTAATTTAGGCAAGAAGTTTTAGACAACTAAAATTAAACCCCTACTTAATTCTTCACACAAGCGCCTATAGACAAATGATAAGAAACAGGGCTGAGAAAATAGTGTCTTTCTTTGGAACCAATTGGAGCAGCCTGCTAGGAGTGAATATGTTCAATAGTATGGAATTGAGAGTCTGGTTGTAGGCATCCACTGGTTTTTTTACAATTTAGTGATTTTGTGAACCCAGTCCTAGTCACTGAAGGCAACTTGGCAGACTAGTTAAAATTTTATTATTTGTTGACTGTATTTTTTATTAGAGCTGTTCTGCTTCCACATACAATTGATATAGAAACAAAGTGTAGTTAGCACTTCGATCTGAAATGTTCTAGCCATAATTAACTTGCTTGACATTCATTCTGTGAGTTGGTTCATCAGCTGTGTTGCAATTTTTTGGTTTTACCTTCCAGAGGAAAGCTTGTCCTGGGATACACCGAAGCAGAGCTGTGTATGAGAGGAACAGGATACCAGTTTATTCATGCAGCTGATATGCTTTATTGTGCTGAAAATCACATCCGAAGTAAGTTTCATTCCCTCAGAAAGGCTGAAAAATCAAAGCATGGAGTATTTTTTCAGTATGAATGCAATATGAAGTACAGTACAAAAAAACCAAGTTGTTAACAAAAAGAACACTGTTCATTTCATGTGTTCTTTCTGTCCCTCTGAAAACTTACTTCTGGGTTGAAGAAATGTTTAATATTCCTATCTAGACCCTTTTAGGATATATGTTACAGTCTCTCTCACATCTTGTTCTTCTCACTTCTTTCTCTGCTCAACCCCACTTCTGCTGTTTGAACAACTTTCTTTGGGCAGGGGGACTACCAAAGATAGCTTTCCTATTAGCAAGTTAAATAAAGCATTTTCTTTTGATATTGGTGTAAGATTTTTACCAGAAATTAATCTCTGATTTAGCATGCTAGTGTCCAAACGTTTCTGAGTTTAATTCTTGGCCTCTTGAGTTGGTTTAAGTAACAATTATGGAGAGAAGTATAGTGTTAAGGAAATAGGCATCAGCTACCTGATATATAACTATTTAGGGGACACAATTTTTTACTTTTGTTGTTAGTTATAACAAAGTTGTCTTCCGAATTTACAGAATCATCTTCAGAATATTATGGTACTTCTTCTTTTCTACTGACTTCTCTTGAAAAGTTCTTTTTTTTTTTTTCTTTTATCCCCTCATAGACAATTAGATAATGCCCCTCAGCAGGTTGTTCTCAACCTATTTAGGCACATTTTCTTTTTCAGGTATAAGCTCAGTCACTGTTGCTTATCAGTGGTTTTGTTTCTTTCATAAAGAATAACAAAGAAATGGTTCCAGAGTAGAAGGGGATGAAATGTGAATGTTTTGAAACTTTGTCTTAAAACTGGTTTTGCTACGTTTTTGATGCTAAGATTAAAATAAAGAAAAGTTTTGTAGCTCGGATTTTTGATTAGATGATTAGAGTTTCCTAATGCATTTAATTTAATTTTTCTGTCTAGAAATGCAGGGGTTTTGAGCAATTGTATTACTTCCACCCCTCACCACTGTGAATCACATATTTAAGAATTATCTTTAAAATCCACATTCATCGCACAACCTTCATTTAGAACAACAAAACCAGCCAAAATAAGCTAAAGCTCCCCACATAAAAACCAAGATAACTTCATCACAACACAGAACAAAATTGGACAACTTGCACAAAATCCACCCCTTGTCCCTTCACCACCAAAAAAAACTTCCCCGTGATAATTCTACTCTCTGACATTGTTTGGTGCTCGTTTTGCCTGTTATCTCTCCCAATTACTGTCCTTATCTCAAAATCCTCACAATCCTGGGTTTCAGGACCAAAAAGACGGTAGTGGGTTGACCCTGGCTGCATGCCAGTCACCCACCAAAGCCTTTCTATCGCTGCCCTCGGCAACTGGACAAGGGAGAGAAAATATAATGAAGGGTTCATGGGTTGAGATAAGGACCAGGAGAGATCACTCACAGGCAAAACAGACTTCATCTGGGGATATTAACTGAATTTATTACTAACAAAAACAGAGCAGGATAATGAGAAGTAAAAAAAGACCTTAAAAACTCCTTCCACCAGGAAACCTGCTCCAGCATGGGCCTGCAAGTCTCTGCCAGGAGCCTGCTCCAGCACAGGCCTCCCACAGGTTCACAGCCTCCTCCAAGGCATCCACCTGCTCCAGCATGGGTCTCCTCCACAGGCTGTGGGTGGATCTCTGCATCCCCATGGACCTCCATGGGCTGCAGGGGCACAGCTGCCTCACCATGATCTGCACCAGGGGCTGCAAGGGAATCTCAGCTCTGGCACCTGGAGCAACTCCTGCCCCTCCTGCACTGACCTTGGTGTCTGCAGAGTTGTTCCTGTCTCATATTCTCAACCCACTCTTCTCTGGCCACAATCGTATCTGCACAATAACTTTTTTTTTCTTAAATGTTATCACAGAGGCATTACTACAATTTCTAACTGGCCCCATCTTGCCCAGCAGCACATCCACCTTGGAGCTGCCAGGGATCTGCTCTGCTGGAAATGGAGGAAGCTTCTAGCAGCTTCTCAGAGAAGCCACCCCTGTATCCCCCCGGCTGCTACCAAAACCTGGCCACACAAACCCAATACAGAAATGTACTATGAAAATGTAGTATGTTTATCAAGTATTGTTAGTGGTAGTGGGAATGAAACATAAGATTTTTAAGTACTTCTGCATTAACCAGTCACTATGTGAAAGAATTGGATTCAGAATAAAGTGTTTTCTAATTGTTTAAGTAATAGTCACTTTCTGAAGGTAAGAGAGACTTAGGCTTTTGTCATTTACATGTTCTAGTATTTATTAATTTCTATTATTGAAGAAATAATGGACAAATCCCCATATAGAATGCTGCCAATCTGTAGCAGATACCTTGCAGTTTTGACTTTTATTTTACCAGTAAATTAGACATCTTGAAGTGATCAGTCATCCTGTTTCACTGGGAATGCATTAGTGCCACACGGAATTGGGTGATTGAGGACATGAGATTTGTAAAATTGCTCTACAGATGGGATTCCTTTCATGACATACAGGTTTTCATGATTTTGTTTGCTGGACAGTAAACAGTATGCTTACTCTTTAGTGATGAAGACAGGTGAGAGTGGAATGACTGTATTTAGGCTTCTAACCAAAGAAAATCGATGGGCCTGGGTACAGGCAAATGCACGTCTCGTCTACAAAAATGGAAGACCAGATTACATCATCGCCACGCAAAGACCTCTTACGTAAGTCATCGTTGCATAAAGTAGTAGGCTTCAAAAACTGAAATCTTGAGGCTGTTTATATTCACAAAGGAATTTTTGTTTTTAAATTAATACCCTTTATATTCCAAATTCCCAAACTTCTTTCAATTTGCTGACAAACATTTCAGAATTTGTGGCATAGTCCTTTTGCATAAAACTTTAGACATACTGATTTCTTATAAAGAACAAGATCAGCAGCAGAAGCATGACGTTATTCCATCCACCATATTCAATCCCAGTGAGCAAAAGCTGAGAAATCCAACTGCAGTTGTGTAGAACGAACAACAAATAACAAAGAAATTCAGTCCAGAATTTCAGTGCAGAACTATGTTCTGCATTATATGGAATTCAGCCTTGTTAAATAGATTAAATGATTTTTGCAAAGGAGTCTGTAAAATGGAGAAAAAGGTACTTCAAGTATTGATTTACTTGCTGCACCAAGAAAAGCTTAATGCATGAAACAAGGCCCACTTATTTTCATTTCAGCCCATAATGCACAGAAAATGCTGTATGCTATCTAGATTTAATTATAAATGTAATATGTAAATGTGGTATTACAGTCATAAGCTCCTTATTTCATAATCTGCCTCTTGGTTTAACTCAGACAAGTTGAGCTGGAATAGGTAGGAATTCAAAAAATGCCTACAAATAGAATAGTTCATTTTTTATGTTAATTCCAGGGGACAAAAAGATTAGAGTAACTGTTTAGTACTGCAGTACCATGCTATATATCTGATTTATTTTCAGAGATGAAGAAGGGGCAGAACATCTACGGAAGCGTAACATGAAGTTGCCGTTCATGTTTGCCACTGGTGAGGCTGTGTTATATGAGGTCTCTTTCCCTATGTCGAGCCTTATGGACCCCTCTCAACCGAAGAGTAAAAGCACAGTGGGAAAAGGAGCCAAAGCAACGCTACAGAATGATTCTGTGGATCCAAACTCCCTCCTAGGTGTCATGTTAAGGCAAGATGAGTCTGTGTATCTCTGCCCTCCAGCATCACATAAACTTTCTTTTGAGCGGAACTTCTTTGCAGACAGTAGGGATGAACTGGGTGGTGTTGTTAGCAGTGGCTGGACAGACAATCTCCTACCTACTGGAAATCACAACATTCTCAAACGGGAGTTGATGGAGTGTTCCCAGGACAGTACTGTTCCACTTCCTGAAGACAGTGCAGCACTCTTTCAGGATAACAAAACCAGTGATTTGTACAGCATCATGAAAAATCTGGGTATTGACTTTGAAGATCTAAAGTGTATTCAGCAGGATGAGGAGTTTTTTAAAACTGAATTATCTGATGTGGATGATATTGGGGACATCAACATAACTGATGAAATCCTGACTTATGTTCAGGATTCTTTAAATAAATCTGACTTCTTATATTCAGACTGTAACCAGCAGCAGCCCTTGGTCCAGAATGAAGGTTGCATGGTACAGCAAGACTTAGATCCACATCAGCTTCATCAGCACCAGACACAGCTTGTGGAACAGCAACAACAGCAGCAGCAGCAACAGCAGCTCTGTCAAAAGATGAAACATATGCAAGTCAATGGGATGTTCACAAATTGGAGCTCTGGCATCAGCATGCCTCTTAGCTGCTCACAGCAGCAGCCCCAGCAATATGTGTTCCCTGGCATGCATGCCAATACATCTGAGTTCTCTTACAAATCAGAAGTAAATGCTTCCCCTTATGAGTGTAGGCAAGACTTTGTTCCTTACAAGCAATCCACAGCAATGATGCCACAGCTTTCTAATTTTGCTCAAATGGATTTTCCTGGAGCAGATTTTGACAGAACGACCTATTCTGCTTCTTCCAACTTTGAGGATTTTCTCAGCTGTTTGCAGCAAGTCCCTGAAAACCTTGAGTGTGGGATAAACTCTGAGTCGGTTATGCTAACTCCTGAAACGTGCTATGCAGGTGCTGTTTCTATGTACCCGTGCACACAGGAGGCACAGCCCAGCTGTGTGGATCAAATGCAATATGATCCTATGATGACAAATCAACAACAACAAACCTTGGGGAACAAGGTATGGTAAACAGCATTGCTGCACTGCTTGCATTTTTAATCAAATTTACATTATAGTTTTGGCTGGCTGCTGGGGGGCAGAGTTTGTTGTGACTGAATTGCTGAGTTTGAAATGAATGGGTTAGCGGTGTGTGGATGTCTTTGCTTTGTTTGTTCATTAGAGTGAAGAGAGTTGTATTTGGTCAAGTTTGTATATACATGTACCTGCAGTCTGATAGCTCTGTTTGGCAGTACTAATCAAGAGTGAATGAACTAGTCTGTGGTCCCTACCAGTAATTTTCCTGATAGGAGCAAAAGGAAAGTAGATTGATCAAACTCTTGGAATTTGCTAATAGACGTTTTTGAGAGGAGTTGAGTTTCCTTGGCACACTCATTTTCATTAAATATTAAATAAAGGATCAAAAAAAAAATTGGTTTTGAAGTGTTAGTATTGTCTAGCTACTCAGATTCTTCAATGATTTTAGGATTAGTGAAAGTATTAGATTATAATATCATAAAAATGGCCTGAAATATGAATTATTTCATTTCTATACACAATTTTACTCCAAAAAAATTTTTATATATTGCTATAAGTGAAAGTCAGCTTCTTCCTCAAGCTGCTGTCTAGATTATTTGCTGAAGAAAACAGAGTTCAAAAAAAGTTATATTCACAGTGAGATAAGCTGGTTCTTTTTCACCAAGGAGAATGCACAATAAAAGTCATGGAAGAGAGGACCCTGGCTGTAGCACAAGCACAGTTGTAAACATGGTTCTTTATTGATAAAATTAACGTAGAAATAAAATTCAATTACTAATTCCTGATTCTGAATAACCTTTGTTGAAGTACTTTCTCTTGTACCATTTATTTCTGTTAATGCTGCTAAAGTACAAAGCCCTAATTCTTTTTTTTTTTTGCTTTACTTCAATGAGTTAATGTTCTGAAGTACTGATCCTGCAAATGCTTATGCACATGCATAAGCATTTACAGAATTAAAGTATTAATTGGCATTTAACCTATGCAAGACAAAGGTGAGGAATGCAATTTAGAACATACCCATTTTTTTACATGCTTAATACAAGTACAAAACATTCCCTTTTTAAAACTGCTTCACTGCTGAAAAGAATGTAATTGCAGAATTGCAGAAATTTACCTAAAATATAGGACAGTTCAGCAAGATGAATGGCCTCTCCCTGAATGCCCAGGGTTGAAATTGCATGAAGTGACTTTGAGAAACTGCAATGCACAAACTGAAGCACTACTTGGCTGTGCATTGCCTGGCTGTGTTTGGTGTTGTCTTTCATAGCCCTTCTTAATAGCGTTGCAGAGCAGTTCCAGGGCCATCCAAGTTTGTCTTTATAATAACAAAGAATTACTCTTTTCACAAAAGCTGTGCTAGTGTCACACATCAGTTTTGAACAGCCATTGCATTTGCGATTCTGTTTCTTTATTTTTAATAGTTGGTTTCAATTGCATTTATTTTGCAGATTATTTTGTTGTTACACTGCCTTAATCATTTTTGTTATGACCCCTATTTTTAAATTTTCTTCCTTGCATTTTCTTCACATCTATCTATAAAAAGTTTAATGCCTAGACAGCACCTCTGAAAAAATTATGTCTATTGCTAGAATGCTGTGCTGCAATAATAATAGGACATTTAGTTTGTTGTTGAAAAAAATGAACAAAGGCCACTTCGTGAAAAATTATCCTTACTTAAGTTGTTCAGAGGCAAATTCTGCCCCTCTTGTTAGGGTATTCCCATGCTGTATGGGGCTGGGAAGCACTGCATAAGCAAGAGCCTCTTGTGAATAAGCAGATAGGATACTGCTGTCTGAGCCCATATTCATACAGCCAAACCAAAGTAGGGCAGTCTTGGTGACTGGGTTTAGCACACTGACATCCCTGTCAGTGGTTAGTGTCCAGAGAGAGGACAGATGTTGCTATCCAAGCCATGATTGGCATCTTTTCAGACTTCTAACTCCCATCGATTTCTACGTGAAAAGGCTATGGGATTAGAAAGCCTGAAGGGTCTATTGTGGTCTGTGCCTCGACCTTCTGCCTATCTTGTAATTGTGGTAGGAACATAGCCAGTGTAGTTTAAAATCACTTTCAGTGATGGAGAAGGACAGAAAGGCCTGTGATAGTTTGGCTGCTTGTTTAGGATCAGTATTCCTTTATTGAGCAGGAGAAATGTTCCTAAGTACTTGATTCTGTGTTGAGAGCATTAGTAAAAAATTTTATGAGCATAGTCATCTTATAAATGAAGAATATTGAAATAACCTGGTTCTGTCAGAAATAATCCTAGTGTATGCTCTTAAAAGTGTGTCAGCTTTGCTTAAAAACATAATTCACATGGCTATAGTCTTGTTGTTAAAAGGTTAGAAGAACTGGGCATGGTTAGTCAAATTTCAATGTTTGCATAGAAGGAAAAAAAAGGACTAATACCCAGCGTAATTTGATAGATGAATGAATGAATGTATAAGACATGTTCTTAAAGACAAACCTTGAATGAATGAATACTTACGATATAAGCTGCTCCTAAAGAGATGATGGAAATGTTTAAAATACTTGTTGTATTTTCTTTGCATGACTGAATGGAGTATTTTGTAGATAAAGTCCATAGCACGACAGGAAGCATTACATTAGGTGATTAAAATAATCCTATGAACAATTATGTTAAGACTAATGAAAGCCATTCATTGCTCTTACTTGGCATTGTCAGTATGAAGACTGTCAAAAAGCCCACCCTGCAACATTTCAGCCAGTGGATTGCACACAGCATGCTTCAGCGTATGGATAGGACTGCATGTGCATTCCTGGAAGAACTCTAATGTCTGGATCCCACTGCAGGCATGGAAAGATGTAAATAGGTTGCTTTTAAAATGTAACAGCTGGATGTGACAATTAGGAGTTCTCAGTCCGACTGTACTTTCTAAAAATGGAAACTATATTACACGTTAGATAATAGAATTATTTCTTTACTTAGCCAGAAGTAGGGCTCCCATTGACTTCAACATGAGTAAGATTCACTGACAACTCAGTCCCTACTTCAATGCAAATTAACTTCTCATTATTCATCATTAAAAAAACCAAGCTAATCAATGTATTTTAAGATTATTTCAACCAATGTGTCTTTAGGAGGATTTTAAAATACTTACAAATAAATTGGTTTCCTATACTAACCATTTATATTCTCTTTTTTTCCTGCCAGTTCCAAAATGGTTTCAATGGAGGAAATGTAAATGAATCGTATCCCTCTCAGTTAGATGTGATCAGTAATGCACAGACTGCCACACATCTTCAGCCTCTTCATCACCCAAAAGAACCCAGATCCTTCTCAGATTTGGCATCTAGTGGATTTATGTGATTCAGATCTAGAGCTCCATCTGTGATTTTGTCTGGGCATCAGGTTGCTCTGAGGAAAAGCTTGATAAGTCTCTCTTTGAGCATCAGACTTTAACAGCTAAATTACATTTTGAGAATTTGAGGTTGGTTGCACTATATACGAGTGATATGTAATTTAAGACCTGGCTTTTGAAAATGACAGGTGGAATTAAATCTTCCGATTAAAAGTATGCATGTGCTGTTTTCCATCATGTTGACTGTGTCCTTGCAGTATGGATTACATACATACTACAGACTATGTCATGCTATACAACATAAGATAAGGCAAATGGTTTTGTTGTTTAGAAAATAATTGGGCACTTTACAAATAGCATTGATGGCACAAGGAAGGTGATTTCACACGTGGATTATTTCTAGACTTTATTTTTCAAAAACTGTTGAAAAGCTCTAAATTCATGAGAATCAAAAGCACTTAATTTTAATGCATACTAAGCTCTTTAATCACTTATTTTATATTTAAATCCTTTTGTTTTAAGTCTCCATTTCTAGCACTTTAATAGAAGGCTTAATACAAGGATATGATATGCAACTTCAGGTTTTCTATGAAACAGACCCCTTGCATTCCTCCTTCTCATGTCAACCTTAAGTGCCTCACAATTTAGCTACCTTGTTTCTGATGGGAGCTTATTTTGGCAAAACTCACAATAAATGTCATCTCTAGTATGTGAACTTTTAGCTAACATCTACAGTGCAACTGGCTGTGTCTTTTTTCTTTCCCTCTAACAGTTATTTGTTTAGAGAGTGACTTGATTCATCTGTGGATTTGTTACACGATTATCAGGAGTTGTTAATGTTCTGAATTTATTTCAGCTGAAGAATTTGAGTTCATTCTATACTGCTTTTCTGCTTTCTTCAGGCAATACAGGGTATATTAAAAAGCAGATTTTGCTGAGGGGGAGGAGCAGATCCTCAGGATTAGTTTTAGATTATTAATGCTGAAAAACATGTGCCTTATCTTGTGTTAAAATGCTCATAATGTTCTTTAGAAATAATACAAGGCTGCTCTATGCAAATATTTTCATTAAAATGGATATTGAAAAGGATTGCATTTTCAATAAAAGGGGTAAAGGAGTCTCAATAGTGATTGGTATTGACATTATTTTGACTGCAATTTTCAATGTTAATAGTGGGCTAAGGGTCAGTTTGGTTTCAGTTTTATCCCTGGCAAATTGCACTGCAAAGAACAGAGAGGTTATTCTTGTGTATGTTGATCCATTTGAAAAGCTTTGTGCAAAATACGAAATTGGGGAAAGAAAAAAGTCATTGGAGAAATTCTCCTTGTAATAGGTTTTATTTTCAGGAAAAAACCCAAACTAAACATATCCACTAAATATTCTGGGGGTTTGTTTTGCTTTTTCTGAGGACTGTTAAAATTGCAGACACCAATGTTTGGTGTAAAATAATAATCTCCATGAAAAATACAGAAATGTGTATATGTTCAAAATATTTCATACTCTTGTGTGTTGTATAGTTCATATATAATAAAATGTCTTTGTAAAATATTTTAAACAGTTAATTTTAAAATGTTACATCGTTATATGTTAAGAACAATTTTATTACATTTGTTATATATAATGTAAAATGGCAATTTAGCCAGTTTGTTTGGAACAGGCAAAAGTAAATTGGCTCCCTCCATATAGTTGTTAATATTGTTTAATAAAGGACAATCACTTAAAATTGGAATCCTTTTATAGCTGAAACATGCTTTCTTTGAAGAAGAGCATATTTTCTTCCATTCTGTGTTATGTGATACATTAGGCCAAACTTCTAACTCAGTTACAACTTTTCAGATTAATAACTTCAGCAGTTCTTTTAAGTGAAATTAGCATATATGAAAGGGACATTAAGGAAGCAGTAGCTATTCAGGAAAAGCCCATAAAGCCCATAAAGACTTTGTGGGTTTTATTATAAGGTTGCTTTTTTTTTCAGTATTTCAGATTTTGTTTTCAGCACAAGACAATTGTAGCAAATTCACTTAATATCATTTGACTTAATCCTTCATTCTGTCTTTTTTTTAATTGAAGGTCTTGTTTTAAGCCAATATCTGAAACGTCTTCCATATCTAGCTAGTGTATCATGTTTGCGTTTGAACTTGAAATTTCGAAAAATGCTGTAAAACCGGAAGGTTGAAAGGGATAATGTATGTGTTCCATCTTACAATCCATTATATATCCTGTTTATGAATTTAGTTAAACCAAATACATGTTGTCCTATCACTAAGTGCCAAGGATGCAGTGCTACAACCGTGCTGCCCTACTTAATGTAAACAAGTTAGTTGTTTATATGCATATCAGCGTATTTTGTGCATTATCTTACGCGTACAACGTTGACTGTATTAGTGCACTCTTGATCTGCACCAAACTGTACCTACAGTGCACAGGTGTTTCTGAATCTCTATTAGCCCTTCAGGTCTGTTATAAGTAAGATTATAACCCAGTGTTAGTCAGTATTACTGTCCATTTTTGTACAAGTTTTCTTACCTTGTTTTACTTCCCAGTTCTTCTCTCTCCTTTGCTATGCCTGCACATACCATGCAATACACCTCTTGCGTTAAGGTATGTTCTGTAGCGCTCTTGCTCATCTCCACTAAAGTTTGTAAGACATAATACATGGTAATAAAATATTCACTTGAATGTAGCTGCAATGTATGTTCTTTTACTACAAAAATGTTTGATTTCAGCAGTATACAAAAATACATTATCATATGGTTACTAATATCTTTTGAGAGCTCGTCATCTAAAATAGTTTACAAAACTTGTTATTTACATCACTGTGGACTTTGCACTTCTCTGAATATTAGATGCAAATACAATGTATATAATTTAGAGTGGTGAACAAATGTGTATTTGTCCATGGAATTAGTATTTTATACTTGCATGAAAATGAGTTTATAAATAAAGTTTGTAAATAGCAAGCCACAATTAGTAGTTGAAAGGCTCTTATATTCATTGCTTAGTCACAGTAAATTCACAGTTGAACAGTACTGATGCAGGAACAGATTTCTGCATTGATGCTGCTGAAAAGAAGCATGCTCTCTTTTGTGATCTGTAGCTGGCCATTGGTACTTACATTAATTGGTATTTACTGTTTATTGCTAGTTCATAAATGGTGGCATTGATTTAAGAAAACAATTTGTTTATTTCTAATAATATTTGCTAATATTACTGTTTCCTGTGTGGTATATTGGCTTTGCATGATAATCTTTTAAATTGTTTGTAATGCTAAATCAAATGTTTCACTGTAATTCCCTATGCATTTTACCAAATTTACAATAGTTCTTCAGTTTAGTGACATGATGGACAATAATTTAATTGGCTTGAACCACACCATTGTCTTGTAAAATGTATTAAGACAAATGTCTTATCCAGAATCAATACTAGGCTATGAACTCTGTATGTCAGTCCTGTTGTTTACTCTTCTTGTACTGCACAAAAAGACATGCTAAGGTACAAGGATAATTCAACAAGACTGCAAATCTATAAGGTAACATCTGGAAATAATCAAGCAATAATATAAGCAACACTGGTGATCCTTTTTATTGTAGTCTGTTGCATTTGTTAAAAGTACACCTTCAAGCCACATATCAGCCTGTACCAAGAAGTATAGGACCTTACTGTCCAGTTTTGTTTGAAGGAAGGAGATACTTTGTTCTGGAAAAAGCCATTTTCTTTATGATTTATGAAGTTTTTTCTTCTTTGCTCTAATTCAACATGAAAGTTAACAACCGTGGTGATACCAGACCAGCAGTAGGGCACTGCATCAAAAGCCCAGGTAATTTGCTGTTAGAAGTATTCATCTTACTCAAGGCTGTCAGAGGGAAGCTTTTCCAAATAGCTATTTTGGAGATCCTCCTAGTGAGGAACCATGTCTTCCACTCATACACTTAAACTGAGAGCTGTTTTATTCTCAGTGATTTTGTTCATCTGAGAACTGTTTTTTTAAGTAGAGTTACTTCTGCTGTTTTAGAGTAGGAGCCTGATTCTACTTCTAATATTTTTATTCTGCCATTGATAAATTTGGCAAATTATCTTCCTGTCTTCTTTCCTCTCTGCCTAGGCATCCTTCCCTACTAGCTGACACTTGTAGTTCTAAATAAGTACTACAAGACCAAAACAGCTTTAGACGTCCAAAATACAAGTTGACATTTAAAACTAATAATGAAATTCCCCCCATTGTATACTTTGCACAATCTAAACACGTCATGATTTCCAGTATGGGAATGGGATGTGAATGAAGAGGTCTCCATAGTGGTTCATAGGATATCCTGAAATGAAAAAGTCTCACCTTTTAAGTCGTTCCACTTGGAATGAGTAGATCATGAATAATGGAGAGAGTGAAAGAGCAAGGGATGTATCCTTTGGTGCAGGATCTAGAACATGCACTTAAGACAACTGGATTCTTCAGGAGGAGATGCTGGATTCCTGGGACAGTCTGCGGCCCAGCAGTTAGGACATTCATTCAGCTCTTCATCAGCATCTTTTTCATTCTCTTGAGGGGAGAAATGTTATCAGTTTTGGATGGAGGTTTAAATGTAAAATCCTGCAAACAAAATAAAAAACCTTCATACTTGGTTTTACATCTGAAGTAGATGGAGGATCTCTGCAGCTGAAATATGCTACAAATGGCCTTGTTGGAGAGTTTATTCTCCCTTTGATTTTAGCTGTCCATACTGACATATGTTTTTTAAGGCACATATATTGCAAGTTCTCATCAGCTTTATAATCATAACTGTCTCTCAGACCTTTTTCTACAGAAGCTGCAAGTTGCTCTTCCGAGTTACAAATTGAACTGTAAAGTGCAGAATGACTTTCTGCCAGTGGAGCTTCAAATACAATGCTGAGAGCTGGTCAGGACTTCACAGTACTGCCAATCACTATAAAAAAACAGAGCAGTCCTTTGTTTGCAGAAGTACCTAAAATTACTGAACAAAATGGTGGAGCATTTGTGAGTCCTGCTGGGTGGTGGTAGCAGTGCTGTGTAACGTGCACATGCACGCACACAGAGCAGCCTGTGATCATGAAGGCACATGATTGTGTGCCAAAGAATGTTTTAATTATACTGGCATCTAATCAAATCTTGAAAGGCTTATAAGAGCCTGTGACACCTCATTCAGTAAAAAGAAGGATCTGCATTAAACTTCAGACCCAGACTTATAATCAGTACATAAACTTTTATGTACTTAGTTTTATGGCTTGAATCTACTTTCAGTCCCTCCATAGTTCTTAATAAAATAAATAAAAGGAAGTTCTCAGGCAAAGAAAAGTTTTGCTAACTTTATGTTTCAGTTTTAATATTGCAAAGTAAAATAACAATCATAAGAGCTTCAGACTAAGCATATTATTATTAAGCAGCAAAAATGTGGAAATGATCAGTTTAAAGAATGTAGATAAACCTCATCAAATGCTTCTAAGCTCTTACTTTTTCCCTCAAATATAACTGTGTGAAGTCACATTTGTCAAGTTTGTTCCATTCCTTCCTTTTTTTGCAGACATCTAAAACCAGCATTTAAAATGCTTCTTGCTACAGATGAGAAAGATACAGATTTTCTGACTCAGCTGTGGCTTCAAAACTTATGGAAGTTCAAAGTGCTTTGAAGTCAGCATGCCCGTTGCTCTCTAATGCTAGGATCTGGACAAAAGTGAAATATGTGGCAAAAGATCCAGATCTGAGTAGGTGTACCACTTAGTATTTTTCATTGCTTTATTTTAATTTTTAGAACTAGAGTATTTGTACATTAGTGGACACCCCTACCCACTCTCAGGGGTCGTATAAATCTTATAGAACCCATTCCAATAGATACCAGTAGAATGAGACCAATCTGAGCTTATTATTTAGATATTATCAATGAAGTTTTTAGCCTCTGCTGCTTCTGAATGAAGACAACTGTGCATCTTCTGCAGAAAGGGCCAAAGTGTACTGTGAGAGTGTCTTGAAATTACTTTGACAGACGGCAAAGGCAGATGAAGAGTTCAGCCTATGGGAGTCTGTAGAGGAGGAAGAGTTGCTTCATGGCTGGAGCAGTTGCCTGTTTCATTGGGGAACAAGGTAGCCAGATTCCTGCAGCAGCACTGCGCAGTAGCTGAAGTCACTAATAGGATATACAAAGGACAAATATGGCTCAGAATTGCTGCCAAGGCTCTTAACTCCCATACAGGCACTGCAGGGAGATCCGCAGTGCTAAGTGCTGCTCACACTACAGGGCCCAGGGCCAACTGTAAGCTCCTAGACCAGACTTGTCTGACTGGTGACTCCCTCTTATGCAACAGCCTTGTGGTTCTAGGATGAGCCTTCTGCCAGGGCTCAACTGGCAGCAGGAAGGACTGCATTCAAATGTGGATCCTCAAGACAAATACACCAGCTGAGCTTCCACCCAGGAACTTGGAATAACTGATCGGAATTATTCGATGTTCCAAATGAGCTGACTCCCATGCTTGCAGACACNGAGGAAGAAAATTCCAACAAGTTGGTTAAACAGGATGATTTATAACACCTAATGCCTGAAGCAAATACCAAACTATTTTAGAATCTCTTTTCCTCTGATGTGGCAACTGCTAGATCAACTCTTGTCCACTTTGAGATACCACTTAAGCAGCAGCCCTCAATCGATAACATCTATTGGGTAACATGACCCAATTTGAACAGTAAGCTAAACTGCTTATCTGCTTGTTGTAGCTTTTCCAAACTTCTTTGCTACCATTCTTTGCAACTTCTCACTGCTCTATGTTCCTTGCTCTGGCAGCTGCTCTCTTTACCCATGGCATGTTGGTGAGTGGTTCCTGCTACAGCAGCCCAGAGCACTGAAAATAACACAGATAATTAACATACATGTTTATGTGTGTTAGCTTAAATAGCTTTTCCTGCTTTGCAGCATAAAGGGAATTGTTGCATATCAGTCCTTTATTCAGCTTTAGCAGAGTGATTTTTTTTTTTTAGGCCTTGACCATCAGTCTTTACACAGCAGACTTGGCAAGTCCCTTGTCTTGGGACTGTCCCTTGTCATCACTCTTCCTCCTCTGCCCCCTGCATGCTGAGAGCATGGCAATAGTTCTGATCTTTCTTTTCCAGTTGCTTCTGAGTCATGTGTTCCCTCAAAGCAATCTTTCTCAACATTTTGGGCTGTCAACCTTCATGCAGCCCTGAGTCTGTTCTCCGGCCCAGCAGAAATGAAGCCACTGCCAGCAGTGAGAGGTGGGTAGCAATTCTCTAGCTAAGATAAACATACCCAGTCAGGTATTACAGCACACTCATGTTCCCTTGTCACTCCCCACATCAGAGGAATAGAACTTGCACATACTTCTTCCACCCATTACTTCCTAGTTGTAACCTAAAACTTGAGAAACACTTCTTTAAAAACTGCATGCAATAAATTATGAAGGACCCTTCTTCCATCCCTCAAGAGCTAGTATCTGACCTTTCATTTGCCATACTATATTTTTAGTGGTATAATTTCAGATACAATTATCTACACTCAGCTTCTTAAATCATGCATGAAATGCTTTTTCAAAGCCACATTAACAACTAGCTGCTCAGCTTGCTGGAATTAGAAACCAGATATGTTGTTCTATTTACAGTATAAAATCAGACTGTGGTTTTGGTGTAGATTGCTATAATAAAGAGGAAAGGTCCCTTTGGTGTTCTTTAATTTATGACACACTGTAAAATGTCCAGGCACATTTTGCCTAGTAGCAGAAGGAGAAAAAATAGTAACTCTTGGCTGGAGATTAAAAAAGTCTCACACACCATTAATGTATTTTGAGATCCTACACATTTGGGAGCAAATCAGCTACTTATCTGCTTCTGGGATCATACTCATTTGTAACCACAGTGCAGGCTCTGTGGCTTTCAAGATTTTTTTTGTTAGTCTGCCTAAATAAAATCATTCACATCAGATGAATGTCAGTACAGTGCCATTAAGATCACATTAAAGAGATCTTTAGGCTAACATTTTTGGCCTTGCAGGATAAATTGCATCCTGTTCTGATTTTTCAGAGTCTTTAAGTCTCAAAGCCTGCTTTTTATGCACTAGAAACTAAAAATAGTCAAGTGCTGTGAATTACAGCTATATTGTGCTCTTTACCCTGCTCATGAAAAATCTTGTCATCATTCTGCTGAGTGTTTCCTGGGGAGCTGCATAAACTACTATGACCTATAGTTTTCTATAACTTGTGATCAAACTGTTTTATCTGTGCTTATCAGTCAGGAACCTTCAAAATGGCTACTTCACTGCAGAGCCTGAAGTAGAAGTACATAATCTGATTAACTTCAATCAACTGCAACAGTAAACAGAAACATTACAATCACAGAATGATGCAAAGATCTCTCACATCATCTCTCTCCTCTCACTGATGGAACAGGATTCCTCATTGTTGTATAAAAGCTTCGTCTGTCTGACTAGGGCGACTGTGGAACCTCCAATTCATGCAAGAGGCCAGTTGGCCTGTACAAGCTCTCCCTCTCAGAAGGATTTCCCTTTATTTATCCTGCATTTTTCTCCTCTTCATTTCTTCCTTCTAGTCCATATATAGTTGTCTCAAGAAACTGCCTTCCAGCCAGGCACACAGCAAAATATTTCTTAGTCTATTGATCACCCTTAGTCTATTTGAACAGTATGTATTCAGGGACTGGTATTTCCATTCACCATGTTATAAAATAATTGGTATGAAGAGACAAGTAAAAAGTAATAGAATGATCCAGCAGAAGTGGCAGGTGAGCAGCTATTATGTTTTTCTTGACAAGATAATTCGTCAGTAAAAACCTCCCCTTGTAATACAAGCCCATGGTTTTTTATTGTGTTTTGAAAACCTTTTTCTTTCAGCATGCTGGGTTTTTAGGGGGTTTGGGGTTTTTTGTTTTTTTTTTTTTCCTTAGAGTGAATGTAGTCCATTACATCAGTGCTGGACAAAGAGACATTAGTTGAACTGATTGTTCATCGCATTAGAGGCATACATATATGGAAAAATCTCTTGCCTCCTTCTTTATATGCTGAAATTCCTTATGCATGCCAATTTGTATTGGTTTGGTTTTGCTGAACATTATGTTGAAAATTCATGTCAAATGCCTATCCAGTGTCTCTTTCTTCACCACTAAGAATTCCTTGTTTTCTTCATCCTTTGAAAGAGGTGACAATCTGTATTTCCCAAACAATTGAGATAACGTAAGGGAGATCTGTTCTGACTGAAGAGGATGCAGCAGGGAGCTGTTGGAGAAAACTATGGAAGAAAGACCAAAATATTAAGGAGGCTTGGGGAGTAAAAGGACACCCAGCAATGTTCCCTTGAGAGTTAGTTAAAGGTGCCATTGCGTAGGACACTCAGAACTAGACTGAGCAAGCTTGTACTCTGAAAACAATTTATATGACTTAATGGATTTCTCCTATCTTTTATTCATGACTCTGCTTGGTCCATGACTGGAGCCTTTCATTCTATGAGCAAAACATGTGTGCATAGCCCAAGAGTGGATGCTTGCCTGTGTGCTTTTAAAGGGCTCATAGCTGCCTGCCAAATTGCTTTTTCTCTTTGGTTTCATGTGTTTCTGAAATACATACAAAACCTTTGGAAATGACTCACACAAACATTTCAAAATCCATCCAGAGGAATTGGAAAAGGAAGGTGTTTACTCCCTAGCTGACAGCCTTTGTGTGTCATATCTCAGCCTGCAGCAGGTGTTCTCAGCTATCATCAAGATGTTCTCATAGCAGCTGAACATACATATTTCTTTGCTCGTGATATTCTTTTACCTTATGGAACTTGTCAAACTGCAGCATAAGTTATCTGAGCTTCTTTGCAAAAATTGCAAGGAAATCCTATATTTGCCACTTCTAAATATTTCTGTCAATGTTTTGTGGAATCCTTTTGGCCTACAGGAGAAATAAACAAAAAGATAAGTATAGATTTACCCACTCACTTTCTGTCTTCCCCTCTATCCCTGTCAGTGTTTGTACCCTGACTGTGCTTCCTCACCTGGAGGCCCAGTCACAGTGGATTTATTTCAGTCTGCAAAGTAAGAAAATTACCTTGTTTAAAGCTGACAGGTGAGTTTAGAAGTGGCCTACCTTACTTAGGAGCTCTGTGCCTCAGGATAGAGATCACTTCTGCCTGTTCATGTAGAAAAATACAGAACATATTTGCAAAAATAACTGTACTGTCCACATACACCTAAAACAATTCTGGCAGTCTCTGGCTCTTAATGTCACCTGTGGGTCTCCTAATTTTGCTCCCATCTTAGCAGGAATGGTTACTGCCTCTGAAGCTGGAGATGATTGTCATTCATGCAAAACAGAGAAAAGCTCTTATGCCTATCTTAAAAATGAATATATAGCCTCAAAAACACAGACTGTGGGGGTTTTTTAACCTTAGTTTTCTTATCTGTGCAACAACCATTCTGGCATCGAAGAAAGGAAGATAGAAAATAATGACAGTAGAACAAAACCACAGATCTTTCCACATTTCAGTCCTATCACTAACTGGCAGAGGTTTTTCATAAATGGTGATATACTATTTGAAGAGGTTGAGACAATAGAACAAAAAATGTGCTTTATTTTCTAAACACCTTTGGAAGATTGTTGGAGAAATCAACTTCTGTGGTTTTCCTCCTTTCTATTTTATTTTTTCTTCAGCCATTCAGCCTCTCCTCAGCATCTGTGTAGTTTCAAAGAATGTAATCCCTGCCCTTCACCGAGAAATTGAAACCTTTGCAATCTACTGACACAGCAATTAGCAATCTACTGACACAGTCTTACTGGTATGCATCTTTTCCTCCTCGCTCAGCGATAATGTCATCATCCATTCTGCTCTTAACTCGGAGTAATGAAAAATGACTATTTGAAATACTTCACTGTTGGAAATGGAACAGATCTGTTACCAGATGTAATGCTAGATGTAGCTTTATTCTGTATTTTACAGAATATCAAAAGCATGACTAAGGTATAAGATCAAGATCAGCCATTTAATTACTCAGGGTATACATAGCTAGTGGTTACACAAATCTTGAAATTCTGGACTCTTAAATTCAATCTCCTGCGCATGTTGATGAATGACACACTGGAAGATATTCAAGGACCTAAACACAGATATCTAGTGCCATTTTAGCTATAGGCTATCCAAAATATCTACATAAGCAGTTTCACAACTTTTACAGAAGCAGTTGGTAGGCCAGGACAGATTGGTGCCTATCCCAGATATAGGAATCACCGCCACACTGGGGCATCTGCATGTTGTTGAGAAGCACTTAGGAGGAAAAACTTAATAAATAATTATATTCCTTTTACATTCTGACATGATCAGCATGTGGATTTGTTTAACATGTTAATAGGCAATCAGTTTGATTTACATACCATCTCACAGACATGGAAATCAGGAGGGGAAAACTGAATTTAGTAATTTCTTATCTTTCTACTCCACCCCCTGGTCACAGTCCTTTTGTGCTCAAAACTGGTCAATGTTGTTACAATAAAACTTTTTAAAACTGGGAAGACTTAATTGTATCACCACAGAATCTGGAATGCAGAAGCAAGTTATATTTTTATGTACAAGAAACTGCCAATCTCCTCTCACTAAAGAAAACACAGAACTTATGTCCAAATATGACCCCATGATGGCACGTCTCTTCGGGCCTCTGGTGCTCAGCCTTCAATATAAACTCATTTGATCAATTATCCAACACGTTCAGCTAGGTTGTATCCTGCTTCTAAGTATTCTGAGCAGAAGTCCTTGGGAATCATCCATTTGTTACTGCCAGTGGCATCTTGCCTGTTCCCCTCTCTGGGACAGAAGATATGAAAGTCGACCAGAAAGCTTTTTTACTGGCAGGTATGCCGGCTGTCTGCCAGTACCAGTGGGTGTTACAGCAGTCAGTGCAGGCTGCCTTAGGCATGAAAGACAGATACAGTGATCCCAGCACTTGAGCTCTGCTGGAACTGCTGTCACTCAGCTTAGTTTTCTATGCTTACTCTTTTTTTTTTTCAGATCTCTGGCCTGATGAGCAGGAAGAATATTTTTTTAAGAGGTGTTTTTCAAGCAAAGTCTTTTAAAGCTGATTGTGATCCCTTAAGAGTCTGCCTTGCATGTTTCTGGGTAGCATCAGCTAGCTGGGACAGTGCTGGGTATTTTTCATAGATGATGCATCCACTTCAATAGAAGCTCTGCCATAACTGTTCCCCTCTTATCTCCTATTTCTCACTCTGAAGAGACTTTCTGTTTGCAGATGAGGTAATTGGCTAAAGACAAGCTTGCTGACCAGGCCAAAAATTCTGTGGACAATTCTCCACGGTTTTACAAACTGACTGATCTATGACTCAAAAAATTCCATGAACTCTGTGAAAAGACTCACCTGGGACATGTGCAGAATGTAAACTCTTATATTAGCTGTTGCAAATGATTAAATCATTCAGACTATCTATCCAAGAAAAGACCTTAAATAAAGCTAAAATATGAGTAGAGAGGTTTCAAAGAGTGTACTGAGAATTTGTATCTCCCCTATGAAGTGAATAAGGCTGATAGCTATCTCTTACCAAGATCTGGGCTCATAGGGGAAATCAGGCAGTTTTAGATAGATAGATACATAGACAGACAGACAGATAGATAGGTAGATACACAGCTAGATACATAGATATGTAGGAACCAAATTCCCACTGAAATAATCTTTTCAGAATGGATGCAGTAAGAATCACCAAAAGAAAAAAAAAAAAAAGAAGAAAAGAAAATTGTATTTTACAGAGTTCTAATCTTTAGAAAACCCTCCTATCACTTCTTCCAATAAATCTGCTCCTTTTATAGATTTCCTCTTGGCCAAATATCTGTATTGTCAATAAAAGAGGTATTTTATTTTTAAAACACATGCAATTTACTTGATACTTTAAATTGCTTTTGAAAAGTTTGGCTTCAAAGAAGCGCATAACAATTATCCCACACCCATGAATTGAATAATAACTTCACTTTCTCTGAAAAGCAGTGCTACAGCATTTTCCTTTGGCTTTTTACCAAATTCAGAGGCATTCATTAAGTTTTTACTGCCTTTTTTTAATAAACACTGTCTGATTTACCTGAAATACCAACATGATCTTTGCCAGAAAGGTCATTTACTTAAGGGGGTTCTTTTGTACAATGCACTTTGCTTCAGGATGACTGTCATTTGAAGTTGTAGAGCCACCAACCCCTTGTGCCAGGCTCTAAACATTGCAGAATGTTGTAGACATGTTCTGACATCTGTGTCCCAACAGATGCCAGGTATGGTCAGGTCTTCAGACTCCTTCTTTGTGTTTAGTGTAATTATAGCATAATATTTTGCTGTATTTCCTTGACCCATTTAGCAGTCCTTCCCTATGGCTTTGATTAGTTTTATGAAAGCCTCCTTTCCTACTTGAATCTATGTTCATCATGATTTATTATGTTTAATTGGATTCTGCTGTATGCTGAGAGCCACTGAATTACATTGAGGAAGAAAAGAATATACACAATGTCACAACAGACAAACAGCTAGCATGATTTCATTTAGTTTCATAGTCTTCTTTTAGGTACCAAAAAGGGAACTAGAATGTGTGGTCACTTCCCCTGCTTACTGCAATGGAAGAAGTGTGCTTTGTTCACAAACAGGAAAAATGAAGGCTTAGGTTATAACATGACCCTCATGGGCCCCTTCCAACTTGAGATACTCTATGATTCTATGATCTCCTGCATCCAAATAATTTTCAGTCCCAGGCTAAAAATAAAATGTAAAGTAAAAAATGGAAATGTAAACTAGTTTGGGGTCCCATTACCTGTATTTCATTTTTTGATATACATTTCCTGGTTTTTCTGTCTTCACAAATATATCAAAATAGATTCAAAGAAATGTGACTTCTTTGATGTACTCACAGAAGAGCTCCCGTCCTTTCTCTCCTGACACAGTCGGGTGCAGTCACAGAAGCTGCTAGAGACGGACCTTTCGGATTTGAGCATGGAGAATGAGTGGGTTCCCATGGAAAAGGTTACTTGTTTTCTTTTATTGCCTTTGCAGTGGAAGATTTTGTTCTAAAGTGATCCACTCACCTCCCATAATTATGACTAGATCTTGACGGAAATGGAGAACCTGCACTCCTGGTTGCTCACTTGTGAAGTCCTGAGTCAGGTAATGGGGCTGACCCAAAGCAGGGGAGATCACCCCAGTGATAAAATGTAACTCCTCTCTAGATTCCTGCTTAAATATGCATCTCTTTTATTTAATTAAAGTTGAGTTTAAAAAAAGTTTTCATATTCTATGTATGCAGACCTCAGCATATGAGACTATTTTATTGAGCATTTAAAACTTCTTTTGATTTACAGATTTATGGATGAATCAGAATGATCTGTGCCAGCTAGTCTGCATGACCATTAATTAGTTCTGTCTTGACTCATACAATTGAAAAAGTGCAACAGAAACAACAGCAGAGTGAAAGGTGTGGAGTCAGCACCAGCCTAATTTTAGAATCTACATGTGAGCCTTATGTCAGTACTTCAATTATTATTATCAGCAAAGATCTCAACCTACAGTCAAGTGAAGTCTGAAGAGTGATTGAGACACTGGAGTCTGGTCTAGTGTAAACAGCAAGGCTCTCCAATATCAGTTGAGAAAGACTTCAGGACACCAGCATTAGACCTTTGGTGGTAAAGGAATATGGTCATATCATCCCACACAAGAAGTTATCAAGCACCACTGCATTTTTCTGAGAGTTAGGACAAATTTCCTAATTACTGGTCAAACTGTGGTTGGCCAATGATAATTTATCCTCCAAAGCAGAGGAACCTAGATCATGCAGTGTTGGAACAACGTGACCTAAAGGGCTGCTCCTCACATCATGTAGTGCCATAATCCCAGATCTGTTCTGTTTTGGCTTGATGTTTCAGGCTCTGACCTGACATTTGTTCTGGATCAGTTCCTGCTGTAGCACTATTGCCTTGCATTGCATGGAGTAAGCATACATTCTTCATCAAAGCAGTGGAAAACTGTGCTCCTAACTGTATTTACTTTCACCTCGTTGCTTCATCCTTTGAACTTTCTTTGTGCTGGCTGGTGACCATAATAACCATGTATGTCACTTTATGCTGTAGATAATGTTTGCACAATGATAAAGCTTGTGTAACATTATGATCATCATCACATCTATGCTGCTTTTCTGACAAATCCAGATATAGTTAGATTTACTTCTGTGTGAAAACAGGTTACTGACTTCTTTTGGAAAACACTTGTGAGCACCATACTTTTTTTGGTTTTTAGGGTTTTTTAGTTTTGTTATGGAAGTCCCATTCCAGAAAACAACCTGGCAACTTTTTCTAAACTCAGCTATTTGTAAAGACTAGAAAAGTTTTCTGTCTTAATCTATTCTTGAAAATCCAAAGTTCTGCAAATTTTTTCCTTAATGTTTTAACTAATAACTTTCTTGTGAGAAAAAGAAGCACAGAACATGTCCAGCACTTTTCATTTTTCAGAAGATAAATATCTAAGTATAATACCTCATTTAGTATTTTAATATCTCTAAAGCAGGAACAAAGTGAAAGTTTTGAATCAATTTTTTCAGTGACAGCTGAAGATGGCCAACTGTCAAAATGGACAACAAAATAAATGGAACGTGACCAAGATGATTCTAAAACATTCTTTCAAAGCGCATTTTTGCAGTTATTCTGTTTCATTCTCTTTGTGATTTCATACCTTGAAATATTATACCAGTTGTTATATTCTTAAAGAAGTTATTTGAAGAATGGTTCACAGTCCATTTATTGTTACTCTGTACAGAGATGTGATGAAATCTATGTACTCTGCACCACAGGCATAATGTAAAGCAGATGGTTTTTCCTCAAGCAATGAGTACATTAAAATCAAAACTATAATACAATATATACAGTGCTTCTAGATTAAAGCTCTTGCATGCCAGATTTGTAGCTTTGATTCTTTCTGATTTTAGCGCTTAGCAGGATTTATCCCAGTGATTCTGCCCTTGGGGCAAAGTGAATCAGCTTTTATCTAGGATGATCATATATTGGCTAAGCCTTGTAGCTTTTCTTTTAATAAACATGTAACTTTAACCTACCATTACATGTACATAAAACATTACAATTCAAGCTTACGCACAAGATATGGACAAACCAGGATCCATTAGAGTTCAAAATGTGGTTCATTTGCAGCAAGAACAGTTCTAATTTGTCCTTTGAATTTTTATGATTGCCTTCTAGTCAGCTTTCTTATAATCAAATTCATGCTTGCCCAAGGTTAAGCTTATTGTGGGCACAATAAAAAAGCATCTTCAGACTCCTTCCTTCAGAGTGAAAAGTCTTCATCAAGTTGCAGTTTTTTGCTAGAAAGTGACATCATCTTGTGTGCAAAGTGACTCTCTGATTGTCTTATCTTTCTTGGTAGCACGAGAAGCAGCTTTCAAAAAATGTTACTGTATCAGTTTGGCTTATTTTCTTAAACTTCTTTGTTTCTCAAGATTTTCAGGGCTTTGCTAATATTCCAAAAGATTAAATTTCTGGAATCTGGAGTTATTATTATTCTTTCTCAACTCTTCAAAAACGCATTTTGAACTTTGAAAGTAGTCAAGTAGATCCTCTTGTTCAAAGTATTCTTTTACCATTGTTCAAGGGCAAAAGCGAAAATCTGTCTCTAAGGCTCCTACCTGTGATACTTGCAAGATATATACTAATTACAGAGTTACCTTTGTAGGCTCCCCTCCTTCTGGTCATCAGGGCACATGCTGTGACACAGACAAAAGTGAGAGGGTAAGTTGCAGTCTGTTCTAGAACATTCTGATTTTCTCAGCACATGGGAAAATCCTGCAGGGTCATATTCAGACTGAAGTTGGAGGGCAGAGGGTCACAAGCAGTCCTTTCCACAAGTGATGTTTTCAGTAATTCTTTGAAAGCATCCTGAGATCTGTGGGAATACAGGCTTATTTTGTTTGGGAAGATATTTACAGAAGTGGAAGCTAGAAGAGAATAAATGAGTATCAGACATGCAGTCCAAAAATTTAACTGATTAGTTCCAGAACAATTAGAAAATATTTCCCTCTCACTCCAAATTTATGTTATATATCCCTTTGTCTAGACTACTCAAAGAGGCAGGATGAGTCTGACCTGGGCTCTCTCTGTGGCATTAACTATATGCTTCAGTTTCACAGATTTAGCTCATTAACTCAGCTATCTCCTGAGCAGTCCCACAGAGAAGCTCTCAGTAGGAGGAATAACATCTACATAGGCCTGGGTGATTCAAGATCATGTGAAAAAATTGTTTCAGTCAGTCCACAACGTTGAAGACTATGCTTTACTGAGGCAGGAGTCCTGTGCCTGTTTGCACAGGGATGTGCACTGCTCCTGCCCTTCATCAGCCATCCCTCTCGTTGCCACCAGCTTTGTAGATCTGCTTAGATTCAAGACAGGGTGTCATTCCCAAAACTGAAACATCAGCTCCTCAACAAGCTTACCTCAAGCACTGTGGAGAAGAGATATACTATCATTCATACAAACAAATTAGAGGGGTTTTCCCTCCTGCCTTTTTCTCCTGCATGTAAAGCAGAGGCCTATTTATCATTTCCTGTAAGTCTGGCAGCTCTGAGACTGGTATTGACTCAGAGCAAAATAATTTACACTAATAAAGAAAGCAAGCAAGGCTTTCTCTCTAAATATAGTGCAGACTTTTTCCTGACTGGTTCAAATTCAGACACAAGCAGTATAAGGTTGTCACTGAGTGTTAATGTAACTCACACAAAAGACCAGCCAACAAAAAGAGTGCAGAAGGTGCAGAGAAAGCAGTCTTCCTATGCTTTGCAGTTTGATGTTGAGATCATGCAGCATGTGACTTAGTAAGCACATTTCCTGCAGCCTCTAAAGATGCTCAGCAGGTCTGTAGCAGGTCTGTAGCAGGTCTCTAGCAGGTCTGTAGCAAGTGTCAACATGTCAAATAAAAAAGTACAAGTTTTTGAAACAATTAGTATATTTCACATGTTAATTTAGCCTAGGTGACCTAAATACTATCCGTCCTTCAGACATTCCCACAGCAAGCTCTCCCAACCTGTCCTTCAGGTGAATATTCCTAGGGGTGAGATGTAAATGCACAGCCCCGAAGGCTGAATTCCCGCTAGTGTGCTGAGACAGCCCACAAAGCCCTTAATGACAGTGGGAGCTGTACTGGTACATGGAACTGAAACTGCTGCTTCATTTCACCAGGAAAACAGACCAGTAGATCTTTATTCAGGACAGTAAAACCTTTTGGTTACTACTGATCTGGGCTGCCTCCAGTCAGTTACAAAAAGATGAAAGATGCTGTCTTGCAGTACTTATCTACTGAAACCTTCCAGCTCTGGATTGAAACATGATCAGTTTTAATCACCATATTGTTAGAACTTGTTCCGCCTGCCACAATTAATGCAATGAGAATGCATCTGCACAGTAAATTGTTTGATCATTATTTAATTTTAAATGGGGGATATAAAATTACTGCAGTGTAGACACTCCCATTTTTTTTAATTGAAGAACTCATTGATCCCCATGAGATTATGACCCTCCCATATTTTTTCAAGATTTTCTTCTCCAGTTGGAAAGTGGTGTTTTCTGTGACTGATAAGAATTTTATTAATCTACATTGAGAATTTAGCTACAAAGGAGCAATAACAACTAGGGTAAATTACTGATATCTGCCTGCACTAATAAATCTCACATCTAATATTATTTTAGCCAGAAAAGTATTCTCTTTCTGATATGTGGAGTTCACTTCATTGAAAGATTTCCCCTTTTTTCTTAATTTTAAAATTTAAGGTAAAATGTGGGATTATCTCTTTTGATCTTGTTTGGAGGGATTTTTTTTGTGCCATGCACAGTTTTTTTTTCCAAACAATTCAGAAATATGACTTTCGGACATAATTATCTGTTTAGTTTAAAGCTATACTACATAATAAATATTTTTTCTACTTTTGAAAATTTCAACAGCTGTTTAAATTAGTTCAGTCATCCATCCCACATAAGAAAATTTTTGAAAGAAAAAAATCGAAACAGAGATAAATACAAAATAAAGTTCCCGACATATGAAGTAAAAAATTAATGGAAAACATGCTTGTTACAGAGGTTACATTTGAGAGAGACTATGATGGTCCAATTGTCTGTAAGTGGTAGGCATGCCTTTTCTCACTCAGATTGATATAAATCAAGGGTAATCATTGTGTAAACAAGGATATTCTAGAGAGGAATAAATTTCAAGTGATTTTAGCCAATTTTATGTTATACATGTATATCTATATACACGTCTATACATATATTTATATAGTCTCGGCTGTCATTTTGCCGAAAAATGTTCATGGAGGTTATTTTCATTTTATCCCACCACACAGTCAATGTAATGATTCTGTGCGGTTTCATTTGGAATTATGTTGTGGTTTAGTGCCAAGTTCACTTACTTTTTGTTTAAAATCCCTTTTCATTTTTTCACTATGTAGTTATATATGTATTTGAATTACAGAAAAGTTTTGTTATGGTGGCTTCTATATTCAGGGACAACAAGGATAAATAAAGCTCTACATAAAATAAAACCATATGCCAAGTATGACTGCTTTGAACCTTTGCAACAGCAGAGGAAGTGAAATGTGAATTCTTTCCTGGGAAAACATTTGGGGAAAGTATGAAATCTGGGAACTGGCTGGGTTCTGCACCCTGTTTGTTTACCAGAGCAAACACAAAATTGCACAAGATTACACAATGCACAGTCGGTGTTACCTGTGGGCCCCTCCACAGAGAAGACTTTCAGGAAGGGAGTAATAAAAAAAAAAAATCTACAGTTCACACATAAAATCTTCCTTTTCTTCTGGAAACTAATGCTTGCTTCACAGTTTTGGTGAAGAGCAGCTGTTGTCATTGGGACTGGAAGATCATGGAAGGATCCTGAATGCAGCCTTAGAGAAAATTGGGAGACATTTGGGGAATCATCTGAGGCAGACCAGCCACAGGTGTGGTGCCTGGCCAGAGCCAGGAGAGGCCCTGGAGGGGGAGACTGGGAGAAAAACCCGGGTTTGGACAAGGTGCTCGCAGGACGGACTGGGACGTGTCAGGATGGGACCAGGCCTGCAAGTCAGAAGTGGAGGTCCAGTTTCGGGGCCAGATGAAGGGATGGAGTCAACAAGAGGTGAAATAAAGGAAGATAAACAGACAGAGAAGCAAAGACCCATTTTCAAAAGAGTAGGAATTCCTCTGTGTGCCAGTTAATGCTCTCCAAGTGGGGAAGATCCAGATCCTGGATTCACACTGGGGGTCTCAAGCACAGTTTGGGTGGTGAATGCAGCACTGAGGCGCCAAATAAGAGCTCACAGCTGGTGCAGAAGCCTGCGGGCACATAAACACCAGAGATACTTTCCTCTTTTGCCACAGTTCCCTGGGGCCAGGGTTCACATCTCAGCACATCACCAGAACGGGCCCATTTCTGACAGGGCTGAGCATCTGGGAGCTGGAGATATGTGCATTCCTCTTCCTAAATCCCCGATGGGCCATGGTTGGAGAGGCATTTGCAAAGCATGCTGAACGCGCTCGTGACTGACACGTCCCTTTAACCATTGCCACAGCCGAGGGGCCCCTTGGCAGCGCTCTCTTGCTCGCTGACAGGACTAAAGCACTTATCTGAGCTGCAGAAAAGCACCTCTGTTTCCCCAGCAGTTATCTTCAGGATCTGGGAACCCAGCCTAGGCCTACACTTATCTTTCCTAGTCAGGCCAGCAGGAAAACTATGTTTCCTGGAAGAGGTGTTGGAAATAAGTTTGCATCCAGTTTGTAGGAGTGTGTGGGCCCCATTGTTTGTAGGAGTAAGTAGGCCTCACCTGGAACAGTATGTGGTACAGATCTGGACATTTGTGGAGGAATCTGGACATCTACACCACAGTGGAGACAGGGAGGAGGATGCTCTTGTGAAATAAAGGGTGAACCAGCCTGGCAGCATGGCCTGCAAGCCCTGCTGCGAAGTCATCTCCTCTGCAGTCTGCCAGGGTTCTGCTGGCCCCCACGCACAGCCAGGGCCCCCCACACCCCGGAGCAGGTGCCAGGGTGCTGGCAGATAGATTAACATAAAAAAGGAGACCTTTAGTAAGTCAGAGCATAGTTGTGTTGGCAGGGACAGACCTTGGCAGCAAAAGCAAAGGTGAGGTTGTGTGCCCTGCCTGCTATTCAGTTCCATGCAAGCCAATTCCTACTGCTATGTATTTTTGCAGTAAAAGCACCAAATAAATCTGACGGGCACTTCGCACAATGCTGATTTATAGCTTCAGCCTTTAAGACTAATTTGCTTTTTTATCTCTTCTGTATTGATTTTACTCCCTTCAGTGGCATGCCATAAATGAGAGCATCCTAATATTTATTACACCCACATATCTTTGTTATACATCAATGTATGGCTACAAGTAACAGAAGGTCATAACAAAGGAATAGTGTGAGAACCACTGTGTGTACAATCACTGTGATAGCTGCCTGATTATGTCATAAAGTACATGCTTTATTTCACCACATATAAATGCAGTCTGTATTTCACCTTGTGTTGTGGTCTTTAGAAACCTGTGACCTCAGGTTGATTCTTCTAGCTCTGAATTTCTGTACATGCCTCCACCGCACTTGGATCAGGCTTTTCTTCATGGCCAGACTCCTCTCCATGTGCCATGTGCCTGCAGATGTGGCCCCAGGCATACATGGAGCCCATAATCTGGGGTGCCTGTCCCAGCGTGATTGGGGTTGAACCATGCCAGGCATAGCCACGCAAGCTGCCTGGGAGACAAGGCTGTGGCGGGAGGAGGCTGGCACCTGGACACCACTCAGCTTCTGCTCACTGTCATGACTATCTTGGAGACTGTATTTTTCCACTAGAAAAATATTTCCCTACTTCCTCTCAACTCACATATTGGACTATGAAAAATGGAACCTCTTCTCTTTGAGAAGCACTTTAATAAGTTAGTCATTAATTTCCTTGTACTTCTACCAGCCTTTCTGTCCTGAGATAAAAGTGAACAAAGAAAGAAATTTTTATCCCTTTTGAAAGCTGTTAATTATGCTCAAGCTACTCTTCCCTGACAGTGACATCCAAGTGGGAGGTAAAAGGGATGAAAAAGACACTGAAACGGACTTAAACAGCAGTTAGCCATTTTATTAGTAAAAGGGAGGAAACACAGAAATCTCAGTGAAACTTTCCTCAAACTAAATTTATATATCCCAAGTTAGGGGACCATGCTGGGAAATTAAGAGGTCTGGCCCATGGACACTTGACAGAGTTTGCATCTCCATTGTAAGTTTTGTGCAGAAACATTTTATTTTTACCCTAATAATGATTGAAATCTCACCACACTTGGTTTCATTTTCAGCAAAACAGACCAGAAGTCTCCCCATCACCACCCAGCACAGTGGGTGCAGGAACAATCCCTATTTAAAGATGAGAGGTAATTACAACACAACTGTAAGAGCTCAAAGTACTGGTGAGAACACTGTATACAATCCATCAATAATCCAGGTAGTCTCAGGCCACATTTCAGGTCTCCAGGTGAAGCAGGACTCTGGTACAACTCTGACGGCCCCAGTGTCCCTATGTGAAAAGCTCCTAGTCTACTCAACAGGCTTCTCAATTCCAATTAAATGTTAAGCACCATCTCTATCCTGATACTACCCCTCATATCTCTCTGCATATTCAGTGTCCTCAAAAAATAACCAAAGCCATAAATACTGTGATCCTTCTCACTATAAAACCTAGTTCTGTTTTTGCTATTGCAATCTCACAGAATCAGCACCCATCACACAACCCTGACATCATTTCACCTCTAATTCCTTTTCTTTATTCACCTATATCTCCATTTACTACTTCTGTGTGTATCTTGGCATCAGCCAGTATGCACAATAGAAAAAAAAAGACTGTGGAAATCCATTCTCTTTTATTTATTCTATACGTTTCAGAAAGGGAAGGTTTTTTTTAAGTAGAAAGCCTTCTTTAAGGAAAGGTAAAATGAATAAAGATTTAGTTAGCAAGTAAAAAATCAAAACCTGTTACAATAATCCATAAAAACCAACAACTTCTGGAGTGGTATAATACATTTTTATTATATTTAGTATGGTAAAACACATAACTCTTCTGATACCATAGGAGGGACTCAAACGTAGAAGAGAGTCCACCTACACCTTTTAAGGGTCTTTAAAAAGGTACATAAAAGTCTAACCGTGTGAGACGTCTGTAATGCATTGACAAAACAAAATACAGTGAAAGTGTGTGCCTGTGAGAAACACTGTATGCGCTCTGCAAGCAGCTTCCAAACCACAATATCTTAGCAGCTTTCATTTTCCAAAACAAAAAGCAATAAGCTATATAATGTACTGTTACACTGCCAAAATAGTTTTAACCATGGTTTATGGTTAGATAAGCACAAATACAGCCAAAATGAATAAGGTTTGGGACTTTTTCTGTGTATGTATATACTTTAGAACAACCATATACATTTTTGTCTTATCCAAGAATAATTATTGGTGCACTGTAGTGCACCACAAGTAGGATTTACAGCCAAAAACTTAGTCCCTTGTATTGCAACTAAACTAGTTCTGGTTTTGCTGTTAGGTTTTGTTTTGTGGGGTTTTTTCATCTCAAGAAAAATAATAGGGCTGGCAAGTTTCTCATTTGAGGCATGTCAAAGATTTATTACTTGTTTTGAAAATAAATGGAAAGAGAGAGGTGTCAGTTCAATTTGAAACATAATCTGAAGTGAGAGTGTGTATGTTAACCATTCTGGGCATTGCCAAGTGTGGTCTAAATACGTGTCTAAAACACTGGTTGTGCCTATTCATTCTTGCAATCAGTAACACAGATCAGACCAGATCATAAGGTGCTACTGCTAGCAGATCCTTGTCATCTGGACAAGAGCTTCAAGTTAATGCCCTATAATTATTAGTTACAGCTAAAAAAAGTCCCTTTTTTTGGGAGAGTGTGGGCTGAATAGTACCATAAGTTTACATATGACATCCTAGTGAACCTAACCACTAAATTTAATGCAGCAAGCAATGCATTGCACAGCTTGTCCACCTCAAAAATTTTTATACTAAATGGCAGTGGGAAGATGTCCTAGGTTACAATGTAAAATGTGACCAAGGGCAGGTATTCTGTTACCATCTTCATGGGCTGNTCATCTCACACTCCTGCCTCCAATCACCAAATTTATTCTCCCATGGAAGGAATTTTCCCCCTCTACTTCAGATCCCCAAATTTAACTGAAATGTTCCCTGACCTTGAACTTTCCTAAGCAGTGGCTCTTCTCGGCTATCCAGGATTCAGTGGAACAATTGGAAGAGCTACTTTGTCCTTTTAATCTTGTTCATTCATGTGCATTGCTAGCAATCATCAAGTTCCAGACCTTGCATCTCCCTGGCCAGCACAGTTTAGGACAATGGTGTTTTAGAGCTTTGAATGGCACCACAAACTGGTGTGCAGAAGGCTGTTGCAGTAACATTCCAGATATAAATGCCACAGATTGATTTTCTAAAACTGGCTAAAATTGATATTAAGAAACACCTCCTTTTTTTTTAAATACCCAAGATACAGGATTGCACAGTGCCATGTTTTCAGCTGAAAGCAACACTTCAAAGAGAAGCTTGAGGATTCACAAAGGCATGTCAAAAGAAAAAGGAAAATTGAAGGCCTTTCTATTATACACTCCCTCAGGTTTAAACTACTATTTTTCTCATTTTCATCTCATCCTGAGGTTTTGTTGAGGCAGTTCCTGGTGGACGGGAGAAATATCAATAACATGTTCTAAGAACCGACACTATTACATCATTACTGAAGTGGCAGAAGCTGACATGTTCGCCCACTGACCATTACCTTGAGGTTTCATCTTCTTTGCTGTCCTTGTTCTGCTCATATCCATGATTTATTACGACAGCATGATGTGAAACTAGGAGGTTTTCCCTGACACAGAATATTTCTTCACATTGCTATGCCTGGAATTTTTGTTAATGGGCGGTGGCTGCAGATCCAGAAAGGCAATGCTACATGCGGGTCATGCACTTCTCATGTTCTTGCCTACAATGGAGGTCTCAGGTCAAAACTTAACTAACAGTAAGCACTGCAATCTGTAAGGAGGTAACTCTGTAACAAAACATCTTTTAGTCATAATATAAATAAGCTTTAGGAGCTTTAGGTGTCTACATTCCACTGCAAGCTGGGTCTTTAATTCCCCTAAGTTCTTTGAAAATCCTAGGCTTTGTTCATGCAATAATCAACATCATCGCTGTCCTTCAAAAATTTGCAACTAACTAGGCCACTTAAATCTGGAATTAGCTCTCAATAATGCAAATGAAGACACTAGAGAACATGATCAAATTTAAATCTGGGCCATGTGATAAATTCACAAATGATTTTTAATTTTTAATCAGAAGACTGTTCCTGGATTTCTTAGAAATGGTATCCAGTTATTAGCAGTAAGCATTAATTTCCCACAAAAATTATCTGAGTTTAAAAGCCAAAATGTTGGTTTTAAAGAACAAGCGAAACATGGTTCCAATAAATTTTATGTTCTTTAAAATTGCTTGATCTCAGACTTGGTATTGCCAAGTCCTAGAAATAACCACACATTTGAAGCTCTTTCTTCAGCTATTAAAACATGGGAAAATTCAAACACACTTGTACATTTGTATTTATTTAATCCTTCTGTTTTCTTAAAACCAATAAATGGTATTTATGGGCCCAAAGAGATCAGTGCGCATTGGGTACCTACATTAAAGTTCTCTAAATTAAGATATTATGAATTCTTAATGCAGACAAAAAAGTGTAAATATTGACATTTACCAGCTGGACAAGCTGAGATCTAGCCTTCCTTTATTTTACAGTAGAACCTGTAAGAATACACTCACAATGTGGAGCCCAATGAAGGATTTTAGAAAGCAATAATTGACGCAGTCTAGCAATCCAGTTCATTTCTTCCAGGCAAATCCATAAGTTCCTTTGGAAAACATATGGCAAATTGTCCAAAACTAGTTACCAATTGCTTCTGGAATGGAGTTGTGAATGTGGTGAAATGGAAATATTCGTAGCCTTTTACTCAGCCACAGCGTTTTGGTGTGACACCTTTTGCACTGTCTACCTACCACATGTCAAGTGCTTGATCGATGTGAAACAGCAAAATTTCTCATATCCTTGACAGACAAGGCAGATTTTGTCATTCTGGAACTGCTGATGTAAGAGAAACAGTATCAACATAAAGGATGGAGAATAGCTGACATGAAGAAATGGGGAAATTAAGAAAAAAAAATCTACTTTTTGTACAGACTTCCATATGATGACGCTTCAAAGAAAAAGGACAAAACAGTTAGTGATCATGACAAGTTTAATATTGCTTTTCATGCCTGGAAGAGGGTGATGCTGATCTGCTGAAGGGGTTTGACTCCCTGAACATGGAAGAGAGATTCAGATTTCTGAATTATTTCCCACAGATGGCTATGACTCCACAGAGACTCCACTGTATCTCTTTGGTAGTGAACACCATACTGTATACAAATAAAAACCAAACAGACATAAAGATCTTAAAAGTTATGCAAACAAATATAGACAGAATATTCTTGTTCCTAAGTTTATCCTAAGGCTCTAGATGACAAAAGCATTGAAACATTTGTTTCAAAAGGATTAAAATTATCATGAATTCTGCTCAAGCATCAACCTGCACCGTGTTTCTATTGGAAGTAGAGAAAAGTCAGGGAGAGGTCACAGTCACTGCTTATTTATTTACTCGTGTATTTTTGGAGGTAAGGAGGAGGATGCGAAAGGGCTTGTGAAAAAAAAATGGCAAAGAATGATACATGCAAAAGGAGCAAAGGGGTAGCTAACTTGCTATTGAAAGGACAAGAGGATGAGTTTAGAGAAAGACTGGAAAGACAGTACGGGTGAGAAGAATTCTGAGGTTCCTGAAACTTGTGGGATTTCTTGTTTGAATTCTGCCTCTTCCCGCGGATTGCTAGCAGTTTTCTGCAATTAGTGGCAATTTGTTCCTCTCCACATTTGATACAGTTTCTAACTTCTGACTCAAGAGTGTCAACGTTTTAGCCTTTCTGATGGATCAGGACTGAATTTCTGCTGCATCCCACCTAAATAAGTTAGACTTCAGAAAGCCCACAGGCTCTCATGGAGTGCAACTGGGGCGAGGAGATGAACAGATGGGCAGCAGACAACAAGGAAGAGCTTGTTGCATAGATCAAAGTACTCAGAGTGGCAGCACTAACTCCAAGTTACTATGACCCTTTGGTATGAAAGAGGGAGGTTTTAACAAGTGTTTGAGGCAGCATTTTGCAAAGAGTTTAAGTGTGTGTTTAATTTACAATGCTGAAGTCACACTTGAATCAATAAAATTTAAGTGTATCTCTTTGCCTATGCATTATGTGTGATTATTTTGAAAACAGTGATGTTCCTGTGCCTGTAAAAAGGCTAGCATAGGAAAAAAATATATCCCAACTATATCAAGTAGGGTTATCCAAAAGTTTCTTGTTTGAGATTTGTTTTCATGGGAAGAGACATCAAATATGTAATCAAACATAGCTATGAGAACACATGATAAACTTTTGTGCAAATGGAAATAAAACATGATTTCTCATAAATATCTGTGCTTTTGAAAAAAGTCTCTGCGTGAAAAGCGCCACATGCAGTTTTATATTCTTACAAACCTTCATTTCCTTGAGGCAGTCATTGACTGAAGATCTATAGAGAAGAGGTTTTTTCCATGTTTTCAGAGAGATGAAATGTATTCCCTGTGGAAACTTCTGGGCACCATAACGTCTTCACAAAAGTCTTAAAAATTAGTTTCCGCTTGGTGGCAAATATATCATGAAGGCTCTGTGACCAGCTAACAGTGATCCTGCTGTTGCTGAAGAGGAACAGGTGGACAACACACAGCTGATTTGATGAGTTTAAATAAGCATGTTGCAGACAGGCATTCCTATGCAAAAGAAGCATAGGCCAGCAACAGATAGGTTTGAGGTGAAGTGGGCATTCTTCAAGCCAAACTTAAGAAGTCCCTACTTCACATCTGCACTACCAACGCATCTTCCACCTCCCCAATTTCTGCCCACTCCCCCTCCCAAGTTCTCCTTCCCCAAACCGTTTAGTTCATACACCATGTCTAAAGTGGTTGCTGTTTATACACCTGTGACATAGTCTTAATTATTTCTGTCCAATCACAATCTTCAAGCACCTTTTGAGATGCAAAACAGTGCAAATACAGACTCAAAAGCTGTTTCCATGGGCAGGCTATTGTTGTAGACAGGTGTCCCATGACACCAGTGATTATGATAACCCCCTGGAGCTAAGTGGAGAAATTCTCCCCAGGTCAAAGTGACTAAAAAGGTCTCTCTCACAATGCCCTGTTCTGTTACAGAAATGTACCCTGGCTCTGTCTCTCCTATTGGCCCATTGGCCTCCCCTGCCCCTTTCTACCCTATATGGCCTGAATCCAGAATATTCTCCCTTCCCTGTCTCCCCATTCACCCTTGTCCCTTAGTCCCTCCCTCACTAGTTTCCTATTAGTCCCCATACCTTAGCCCCACCTATGTACTGCCCCATATCCTCAGCTCTCCCGACCCCCTTATTTAAGCAGGAACTCTGTGTGGGTCTGCATCTTTGTCACTGCCCCCGTTCACTGCGTCTTTGTCACGGGCAGCAATGCTGGAATAAAGGCTGCAGTGGATCTGCACACAAAGACCCTTCCTGCCTCTTTGCCATCGACCTGTCAAGGAAGCTGTCCGGTGTGTGTGGGTGTGTGGGTGTGCAGTAGCTGCCGAACATCCATCTTTCAGCCAGAAGTCTGTTTCGGAGACACAGCACCCCACCCAGAGCACCCCCAGAACCAACAGGCTATGACAGGACAACTTACTAGGAGGAGGACTGAATGAGACAGACTAAATAATCCTGGAGCACTCAAAGACATGAGACCTATGCAGCCATTTAAACTGCTTGAGCTTTAGCCCTGCTTTGTGTCAGCATTTCAGTTTTCTCACAGAACAGATGCTTGTTTTATGTTGTATCTTCCATATTCTCTGTTTTGAGCATTTCACAATTAACTCCATCCACGACAAATAAACCCTGACAGAATTCAGTGCATGGGAGACAGATGTAAATGAGCAGCACTGCTTTGGCCAGCTGTATCTGGCTGAACCTCAGCAGCAAGCTGCCTGTCAACCTCTGCCATTAAAAGACAAAACCCTCACATCTTGTGAGCTGGTGTATGTGTTTGTGTGTGTGTGTGTGTGCTGTAGAGCCCTGAGCTGGAATAGAGATCATGCTAAATGGGGAAGAAGAGAGCCTGTGATGGAACAGCTGCTGCAACTCAGCACAGCTTCATTTAGATTTTCCCCCCTCCCACAGCAAATGCTAAATCTACCCGGCTAAAGAGGAGTTCAAACCATGAAGATATTCCACACAGAAGAGGATTATAAAGCCCTGTGATGAGCCTGGAATGAAATGAAATATAGCCTGTGAAATGAATGTACTTTTCTTACTCTGCTCTGGGAGGTTTCATGAAGAAGATTTTGCCTCTCAAAGCAGTAAGTGTAATCTCTCATGGATAGATCCCAAAATGTCCACTAAATGTGACAAATTTAGATGGCTGTTAAAAAGGAACATGCTCGCCTTGTCTGGGGTATTTTTTTTGTGTTTTTGGGGCAATGGGAGCATGTGTGTGCATGTGAGTATGTGTGTAGGAAAAGGAGGGCTCAGCCAGTCGATCAGATTTCATTAGGTTTCTAACTGCCAGCTTTAGGCTAGTGGTTTTGGAATATTACTTGGGATCATTTCAAGTATTTTCAGCTTTGAAAAGCAAGTTGTTGTAGTTTCTAATTAAAAGAGAGGGAAAAAAGGCCCCTTTGTCAGTTAATAAATAATGGTCATTGACACTTCAGTTCAAAAAAACAGGAAACTCTGGAGCTTTCCTTTCTCCCATCTCAGCTAAGGGCTCTTGGCAAGAGACAGTGTCCCCAGCAGAGGACCACCTGCATCTCGGGAGCAGCCAAGTTCTCAAGCTGAGATAGAGGAATTTTTTACATGACCATGATGTCCACTTCCACTCCAGGCCATCTTGAGACCAGATGCATCCAGATACAGAAATGGAGGGTGCCAGATTTACAGTATAAAACACCTTCTTTTAGCATTACTCAGTCTAAGGGATCCCTGGCTGCTTATTTTATCCCTCATAATATTAGAAAAGAGTATGGATCCTGCCAAGTTTAGTAGTTTTATGTTAAGCAATGACAAATAACCTTAAATGGTAAATTCTCTAGGAGCTCTTATGTCTGCAAAGTACCATGAACACTCCTGCGGAAATATACATATATTTATGTATGTATATAATATAATCTCAAGGATAACGAAGAGGTATACTTAGCATTTCTTCTTGCCTCATTCATGTCATTTATTTCACCTTGTTGTGACAATCCTTACCCTTGCCTAATAACATCAAAATTATTTCATGTAGCTTTTTAGTATCTTCAGAAACTTTGGAAAACTTTTGATATCTTCTCCAGATACACGGAGTTTGAGATCATACCCGCTTAGTGCTCAACTGAAACTACAGATAAAATTCATCCTGGCATTAGTCAAGGGAATAGGACATTGATAGGACGTAGGTATCTGTTATGCTAGTGCTACACATTGTCCTAGAACTCACTATATGTAGGTTACTGGAAGTTTTATGGGTACAGTTCTGCAGACATTATAGGTGAAATTAAAACATAGCTCTAAAATTAATCATGGCTAGAGAACACCACACTCATTGATATTTCTGTGGCTTGTTTGAGTGTAAGGATGGCCAAGAACAGCTAAGCTGAACCTTGTACTTCAATATGAGAAAGGTGGGTTGGTAAAAATTCCTCTGGCCTCTCAGAAACTTTTGTTCTTGATTCTGTTTCTGTGATAATGATCCAAAAAATTTTGGAAAGGTCCCTTCATAGAAGTTTTACATGACATCATCTTTCCCTGTGACCACTCAAAAAACAACTGTAAGAGGTATATATGGAAACAATAAAGACCTACTGTTTTTATGGAAGTGTAATGCCATCCAAATAAAATCCACCATCTATGGAAACTTTCATTAAACACATAACTATGAAAGACTTACTACTAGTAATTCAACAAAAACACCCTTGTTTTCTAATGCAAGTGAGAGTCCTGTAATATCAGGTTTATCAGAGAAAAAAAAGAGCTATTCACAAACATCAGAGAGAATCCTACATGTGAAGATAATGAAGGACAGATGTTATCTGAGGTGAAGACGAGATGCTGAGCTTAAGATTTTTTTTGCAATGGAGGCTCAAGAATAGGTGTTTTATGCATCATATGCCATTGAAAAAGTATATATTTTTTTCTTTATATTCAGTATTATGCCTGCACTTTACAGAGGACACAGAACTCCTTGGGCAAGAACAAGCTTTCCACCAGCGGCTGACAATGTGATAAACTGTCCCCACTCTTTTTTTCTCTGTCTGAACATCGTTCAGTTCCCTGTGCCCAATCCTCTGCCAGTCTCAGAGCACATACACCTGTGTGAAGAAATATAGATGTAACTTAGTGCCAGCTCTAGAGAGTTACAAATATTGTAGAAGAGGCTCTGATGACTCCTAGGACAGCTGAAAAGGGATTTTACAAGACTCTGATCCCTCATGCATGCCCCATGTCTGTCCACTGTGGTTAAACTACTCTTTTGTATCTTAAACACATGGAAAATTAAGCTCAATTTATCACAATTATCTCAGTATATGTACAAACATATGATTGCTGAATGATTGCTTTTTCTCAGGTGGCTGAGAAAAATTGTGGAATAGCCTGTAAATAATCAAATACCCTCTGAGAAATATTTTTAAGGTAATGAGTTAATATTAATCTAACAAAGGGGCAACAGCATCAATGGAAAAGTTTTATCATGAGTAAGGATTTGGCTATAAAGCAAGAACAAATAGTCAGCTTTCAACATGGAAAGTGATTATTAATGCCTATTTCTAGTAAGTTGAAAAAAACCACTGGAGTGTATGAAAAATAACTGTCCCAGTATAATTTAGATCAGAATTAAATGTACTTCTGGAACTGTCCAACTGACAATCAAAGGTGGCTTGCATTCATTTTAGATTATTAACTTGCTTATTTTTTCTGATGTTTTTAATTATTTTATTGAAGCAAACGTTTTTGTTTTAGTTTGATTGAATAAATAGAATGTCCCCTGTGCTTCTAATTGAAGAATTATTTTAGCTCTCATAAACCATTATCTTTCATGCTTTTCCCCAGTCCTGCTAAAAACATGACTGTGACATATCATCTGCTGATATTATTATTTTTTTTTTACACTAGTGGGGAACCCCATGAAAGGGTCTTTAGAACATTTAACAGGGTTTTAGATAACTAAGTTAGAGAGCATGGTTATCATGTAAGCCTTCAGTGCTTACATGATATGTACAGAGGGTTTGCTAGGTTTAGTAGATTTGTACCTACTGTAAGTGCTCATTCTTGCAGATTGCAGAGTAACCCAGACAGAATTCTGTAGTCACTCTACATTAACATAGAACAGGAGAGGTTGCAACGTGTACATTCCTTCTCCGATAACACAGGCATAATAAAAAAAATAAGTAGGTGTGCCACAGACCTGTTTATTTCCCACAATACAGGCTGGTTGTTTCAAAGCAAAGACATCAGACACACTAGTGTGGAAAGCAGCCCTGGAATAGCAAGTACAGCAAGTTCAGACAGGTACAAATAATAGCAAAATATTTTTTTCTGCGTTTCAGGTGCACCAGCTGAAATCTGAATGTTGACACAACTTAGTTCTTTTCAAGTCTGTTACAGAATAGGGCTGAAATATATTTTGGCCTGAACAAGGTATCTCAATTTTAATAGTTTGGGGGAATGTGGGTGGGGTGTGTGATTTATCTGCATTTTCTTTAACATATGTTAATTTATTAGTTCATTTGTTTAATCTGTGTGTGGTGCTTTATCAAAAACTAATCTTCTTTTCATAAATAATTTCTTTTAGTTCTTATTATATAAGCAAAGTTCTTACATTTGCCTGTGGAAGAGAAACAGGATTTATTTAAGGAGAATGAATCATTGTTAGCTTTGCTCACTGATGTTGTGCATCTATCAACTTTAAAGGTTCCAAGTTGGATTCTCAGAAAGATTAGCTGTAACCTGTTATTGATTCTTAATTTATTAATTAGAAAATGTTAGTTTGATGTATCCCTTGGCAACAGTCTTCCTTGTGATATATTTACAGATCATAAAGCAAACGAGGAAGCAAAATAATGAAAACCTGTGCAATGTAAGCATGGATGAAATCCCACCAGCAACTCAGCTGAAAAAAATAATTCAATTAATTGCATGCATGCTTACAATTTACTCCATCCCAAAACATTTTTATGCTTTGAAGGATGGCTAGCAGTCATATTCGAAGAAAGACACTTCCTCACCCCTATTTGCCATATGCACACAAAACAAAGCATTCATGGACACAGGCGATGGCTGTGCTTGCAGGTGTGCCATGAACAGCACAATACCTTTGCCAGCCCTTATTTTGCCAGTGATCACCATAAAAGATGCAAGACACACTGCCATAAATGATGGGTCAGCAAATTGTTTTGAGAAGAACTTAACTGCACTGGTTCAGGTGTACTGCTGTCTTTCTACTGTACTGTGGTGGGGAGCTTCCCTGGGGCGAGACACATGAGACACATTCCTCTCACTCTTCAAATAAAGGGAATGAGAAATAGCAAATAAAACAGGGACATAATATCGTGACACAGTTTACCTGGGCTGCGTTGAAGGTTTTGCTTGGAAAATGATTTAGGAGACCACAGATTGTTATGAGAATGTGAAGGGATGGGAACAGGAGAGGAAACTGTGAATAATAGTTCTGAGGAATCCAAATTATTTTCCCTAGATTTATCAAGTGCAGGAAATTCTGGAAGTCTCACTCCATTTCTTAAAATCCAGCCTTCTATACTGAGAATATTGCAGTGTACCAATCTGATACTGGTTAACCATAACGTTGCTAACAATTACCTCACACCTCAAATCTTTGCCAAGGGTTTCTATTTGCACAGAAAAAGGCTGGCAGTACCCATAGCCTTTGCTTCAGGCAAAGTCTCTCAGGTTGTTCTCCATGGTTTTCATCTTTCTAAATGCAGTCTTTTTATAAGGTTCCCTGGTTTTATTCTTTCCATATGTTTTCTACTTGGCTTTTGCACAATTGCCTGAAGTTTCAGGGCTGGTTTCTGCCCCTGGTGGTGTCACAGAAAGGGGTGAACTGTGCCCACCCCTGGCCTGGGGCCCACTGGAACTTTCACAGTGCCTCCAGGCTCTCCACCCCACCAAGTGTCACCCTTGCTGTCCCCACAACCTTCAAAGAGCCCCTAGAACCATCACCCTGCCTCCTGTTTGTCCTGAGCACATGTGGAAATGGATCCCAGTTGCACAAATGTGCAATTCTCAACAGCCAAATTAGTGCCAGGAAACTGATAGAGTGCATTTAAATATCCAAAGCCAGAAGGCTCAGGAAAAACAGCCAGATGTATGTGAGGCAACTTAAGTTGGCCAACAGGGGATTCCCAGGTAAGAGTAGGGTTTAGCTCTTTTTAAAAGGTAGTTCATCTGCAGATTTTTAAATAGAAGGGCAGAGGATTCTGTTAACATATACTTCACAGCTGCAGATCAATTCCAGAAGTATGGTAGATGCAAAAGTGGTGTTAAAAAAAGCCAAAAGAGGAAGACTGTTATCCTAGCTGAATTCAAAGTAGTGAATCCTAAAATTCAAGTTGCCATAAATTTGATTTAGAGAAAAGCTTTGAAATAAAATTGCTTTCCTCCCAAGAGAGCTGCCTTACACTTAGAATAAGCTCAGCAAAGTCTGTGTTTATTGAAGGTGATCCACTTGACACACACATTAGTAGCTGTATGAGCAGAGATTGTGATCTAAATATAGTGATTTTCACACTCTGTCTAAGCTCAATGAATATTTAAGTATTTTTGCACAGTAGGACAAGAGAGACTGAGAGGATATCAGAACTGAACACCTCTAGCTTTGCTTTGCAGTGGTTAGATGACCTAGGTTTAAATCCTATACACAGATCAGACAGAGAAAAGATCTCTAGTTGGCTATCTCACCCTGACTAAGCCCTCCCAACATTGATTTCTCAGTGATGAATGACAGGGGAGGACATGGACTTGAATCAGTGTGCTTTGTTTGAAAAGAATCACCTACGGTCCTAAAAGCAGTTGAGAGGGAAGGCGAACCAAGATACTTCAGCAATGTGCTAGAGCTAAGTCATGACGTAGACACTCATTTTATGACGTCAAGGTTTAGACAGAAATATCCAAGAACTTAGGCCCTGGAAATTGTAAGTATTAAAGGCAAGACAGGGAGGACTATGAGATGAATGGATAGAAAGGTAAGTTTAATCAATCTCTCCAAGCTTTCCGAACTTGAATGTATAGCAGAAAAAGACGTCTTGATTTAGAATCATGTTCTCTAGTGAGAAATTGACTGTGAAACAAAAACACTATGGCAAGGACTCTTGCTCATTTCAATGAAGAGAAAAATTCTCAACAGGTTTATAGAAAATCTCGATCTGCTCATTTGAATTCTTCGGCTGCTCTATAGTAAAACTATAAACACACAGCCTATCTTGAAAAACCACAGTATTAAAAGCTAGATAATGCAGAAGTTAGGAAATAGATTTATGGGCTATCTTTGTGACAACAATCCAGCATTTTTGTGCATATGCATTCAGACAGGACCCCAGACCACCCTTGTCCTGTGTTATGCTCAGCATAGATGGTAAGTAGGTTTATGAAAAGTAGTTTCTTCTGTGTGTTGAATGTGTGGTCCCCAACGTTTTTACTCTAAACTGTTTAAATGCTCATCAAGACATAATTGATTTTTTTCCCCTTGTTTTTTCCTATCCTCTTCAGGACCACAGTGCCTATGTGAGATACTTCTGTATATTTCCCAGCTCAGTGGAAGCAGGAGCGCATAGGTGGCTCTATGCCTCTAAGTTGCAACTGGCAGGATACTGGAGGATCTGGACCTCAGAAGAGCTGTTTCATTGCCATCCTGTACACTTGACAAGTCATCAGCTCTTGGAAGCAATTAAACTAGTTAGTTAAAATCCCTATTGCCATATATACATGGTGGGGATGTGTGTGTTTTAAATTAGTCTTTTTCATGATTCATTTGGTGTCCTTCATCACAGCTCAGTAATTTTCTAGCTTGCTTGTTTTTCAGGACAAAACTTTGAGACACAATAACCCTGTGCAGCACTACAGGAAAGTGTCTCAGTGGAGAAAGGCCTGGGGATGCTGGCAGAGAGCAGCTGAACATGTGCCCAGGTGGCCAAGAAGGCCAACCTCATTTTGATTTGTATCAGGAACAGTGTGGCCAGCAGGACTGGGAAAGCAATTCTTCCCCTGTACTCAGCACTGATGAGGCCACACCTCGAGTGCTGTGTCCAGTTCTGGGTCCTTCAATTCAGGAAGAACATAGAGATGCTGGAGTGTGTCCAGACAAGGACAACGAAGCTGGGGAAGGGTCTGGAGCACAAGTCTGATGACAAGCAGCTGAGGGAATTGGGGTTATTTAGCCTGGAGAAAAGGAGGCTCAGGAGTAGAGACCTTACAACTCTCTACAACTGCCTGAAAAGAGGATGTAGCCAGCTGAGGGTTGACATTTTCTCTCAGGTAACCAGCGACAGGACAAGAAGACATAGCCTTAAATTGCGCCAGAGGAGGTTTTGGTTGGATATTAGAAAGAATTTCTTCACAGAAAGAGTGATTGGACATTGGAATGGGCTGCCCAGGGAGGTGGTGGAGTAATTGTCCCTGGAGATGTTTAAGGAAAGACTGGAGGTAGCACTTGGTGCCATGGTCTAGTTGGCATGGTGATGTTCAGTCATAGGTTGGGCTCGATGATCTTAGAGGTCTTTTCCAAACTAATTTATTCCATTGTCGCTGACTGCTTGACCGCCCGGAAGCCACGCAGGCGACTTGCTCTGAGTGTCCTGGCAGGCAGGACTGTCAGCAGCTTGGCAGTCGAGTGTGGAAGCAGTCTGCTCTGTGCCTCCTGCTAGAGGCTGGCTGCAGTCGAGTAACAAAGTAGCGAAGGCGAAGGTAAAAGAGGAGAGAGAGACTCCTTGTAGCAGCAACCCACCTCTTCATTCCCCCCGACCCAGGGATTGGGAGAACAGGGAGGCATGACGGGTGAGCCACAAGGAGCCCTGATTGTCAGTCACAGGGCTAGTTATAAAGGGGGCAGGGAAGGGGAGGTACAGAGGATAGACCAATAGGGAAAAGACATACAATGACAGGAAACCAATGATAAGGCTTGTAGGGAGGGTTTAATTTAAACAAACCAATGGGAAACACGACAGAACAGAACCTTCCAGACATTAATTAAATATGCAATGGATAACATAAATAAACATGAAGGGGAAATCCAATAGGCAACCAAGGCAAAAAGGGGTTTCCAGAACAGGGGAAGATTCCTCATCCAGAGTGATATCCAGGGGGATGTGACCTACACTTCGGGGCCATCCACAGCACCGCCCTCCGACCCACTGTCCAGGGCAGGGAAATCCACCCACTGAATGTCCTCTCTGATGCGCAGCCCAAAGGTGGGCTGGGTCACCGCAACATTCCATGATTCTTTGATTATGTGATAGAGCAGATTCAGGATGATGCCTTCTTTTAGTTATTTGAGGGTCATTTTGGGACAATTTTCTACACCAAGGTCCCTCAAAGGGAGGGGTCTCCACATTCTCCCTTGGATAATACTGGTGTTACAATTGGCTCTTCCGTGGTGCTGACTACAGCAATGCAGCCAGGCTTTCTGTATCACAGAATCATAGAATGGTTTGATTTGGAAGAGGACCTTGAAAATCATCTAGTTCAACCCCTCTGCTGGGAGCAGACACCTTCAACCAGACCAAGTTGTTCAAAGCCCATCCAACCTGGCCTTCAACCCTTCCAGGGATGGGGGATCCATGACTTCTCTGGGCAACCTGTTCATGTGCCTCACCACACTCACAGAGAAGAACTTTTTACGAATAACTAATCTAAACTTAGTCTCTGCACATGATATCATCTCATAGTTGCCATTCAGACCGCCGTCTCTCAGGCTTCAGCAAAGAAATTGACATCATCATACAAAACACTTATCAGGAAGCAGTTTAAAATCCCAGCACAGATGAATTTTCTTGTCTTTTCAGGCTGCTTCACATCAGCCACGCCCATTCCAGCTATTTGATTCCTGTGAAATATTTTTGGTGATCCTTGAACGCATGATAAAAGTAGACTGTATGGGATTTTTTTTTTATTTTCTGATGTATATTTTGATGTTTGCCCGAAGTACCAGATAGAGCCTATAAATTTTCCTTGGTCCTTTCCTTGACAAATGATGAGTGGACTTCAAAAGGCAAAAAGATTTTACATCTTTAAGCACCAACTCAAAGTAGAGAGGCTCTGAAAAGCTCAGAATTTTTTTCAGAAATCTCTTTATGGAAGTATTTGGGCTTACAAAGCTTAAAAAAAAGAGTAGCTGAATTGTATGGTACATCTCATTTAAAAACAGAAGTTTGTTCATTCTTCTTTAGAGTTCTCTCAAAAAAAGCATGAAAAGACTTGTTTCCTCAGAGTAGAAGAACTCAGAGTACAGCTGGAGTGGTATAGTGGGTTTTTATATCTCCTCTGTTTCTGTTTTTAATACATGATCAGACTTAAGACAAAAGCATAGTGAATATTCCTCTGCAAATTACTTTAGCTTGTGAAGTCACAGTGTGGTCTGAGGAAGGGATAACAGTGTGGCCTAACCAGAGATGATATCTCATTATATTTCTGTCTGTCTTCTGGCCTGAACTCAGGAACCATAGAGTTGTATAGGAGTTATTAGGATGGGTTTGGAAGATTTCAGTGTTATTTTCTTCAGGTTAAGGGGTTTGCCTATTAACTCAACTTTTCCTGTGGAAAATCTTGTGCCAGTGATTTACGGGACAGTAAGTGAAGGGACAGATTAAAAGAAATATGTTAACTGTTCATTATGTACCTGTTCTATCCTTTTGTACTCTAATTAATGCTCTTGTAATGGAAACGATGGCCAGACTCACATAGGTGATCAGTCCCCTGCTTTCATGTGAGGAGAAAGTCAGGTATGCTTAGAGGTTTTAAGAACTGTCTGTTGCCTGCCTCAAATCTCAGCTCTGCACTGGTAGATTTGTTGGTGCACAATTTGGTTTCCATGTATTACAAATTCTGTCTTCTGTGTCCTACAGTGTATCAGATGGATCAGCGTAAAGCACTGACAATTGCAACCAGTTGGTTTCTGCATCTGACTGACGTCACTCTGAGGGCTGAGTTCTTTCTTCCTTTCCTTTACCAACGCCCTGAACACTTGGAGGAGGTTTACCACCCTTACAGATACTTTCCTGGGAGCAGCCATACAGGGAAAAAACATCTTCTGAGGGTCTGGGCCTACAGACCTTGTTGACTATCTATGTTCAGTATAAATCACTTATAAATGCTTTGAGTTACTGACAATTAAAGCTGGAATCCTGTGTGCTCTTACTTCTTACTATTTATATCTAATGAAAAATCAAGCCATGTTTCCTTGCAAAAGGACGGAGAATGCAAAACTGAGCCAGAGTGTGAGACTGCAACAATTGTGTGTTACAACAGTCTTGGGAAGCTGGTCCTAATCTGTAATTTTCCCCACAGTAATTCAAATTGTTTTTCCAAGTGATTTCAGTGACTTTTTTGTGGCAACACTCATGTCACTATGGCAAGGCTTATATTAATATTAAAAGGTGCTCTCAGACCACATGCCTCCACTGAGACATACAAATGCTTGAAGGTGGGAAATCTGCCAAGATATTCTTTCTACGCAGTTAGGAGAAGGAATGTAAGGTTAATCATTGTTTTACTCAGAAGCAATCAAGGAGAGATACATTTGTACCTTACGTATGCACCATTCCTCAACATCAGAAGAAAGTAAGGCCCAAAACTTCACGAGGTTGTTTGCAAATATTACAAAAACATTTGAATGTTCAAACGGTTTGAGAGGAATTTTTCATAATCATGGCTGTCTATGTTTACTCTCAAAAGAGAAATCATGACAAAGCTCAAAAAGATATATTCTCAATCTCAGTTATAACTGAGAAACTTCATTGACTTCACTGGGTTTGCAGAACTTTTGGAAGTGTGTCAAAAAGCCTATAGAAAGCAGAAGATTAAAAAAAAAGCTCATGCCATTTTTGTAATAGGTTATAGAAGGCTCTTCGCAATATTTCAGGATCAAATTCTGCTTTTTTAACTCTTTCTGTCCTCCCACATGTAGGAAGAAACATTTTTCAACACTACGGCTGTTAATCTGAACATTTTCTACACTCTAATTTCTTTAGGTTTACATGAATATGAGTTAGTACATGTGATTTGGTTCATCTATGGACACATTTCGTATAAGATCCATAAGCAATAAAGGGTTAAACAAATACCTGTTTCAGTATTTTGTTTTTGAGAACCACAAAACCTGATTTTGAGTTTGGCCTGTAGGCGTATCTCTGGATACTGCCCAGATCAGTGGTGTGATGGATGGCAAACACTTCTGTATTTGCAGTGGCACAGTGCCCAGCCTTTATACTGTCTGCTTTCTCCTCCTCACAGCCCATGAGGTCTTCAGTTATTTTTCAAAATTGCAGTCCTCAAATGATACCAGAATTCCAGACTATGGCTGAGACATACATGTCTCCAGCATACCATCTTATTTTATGAGAAATGTCAGTCTCTACCTAACGAGCCCAAATAAGCTATAATTGGCAGAAAGCCTCTTTATACCCCTAATAACAGAATGGTCAATTGTAAATCAGTGGATGAGGTCATTATTTTCAATCAGACTCTTCCGTCAAACACCGAAGTTTCATAGCTAAGGAAGCAGAGACTTCTTACAAACCACTAATCCTCATTCACTTTACAAGTAGCTTAGCAGAGTTCACATGAACATGTGAATCACTCTGTTTATCTTTTTTCATTAATTTATTTTATAACTGTTCCAAAGAAAACTCTTTCATAACAGTGATTTATAGTGTAATAAACTTCCCAGTATATATTCATGCTGTTATTGTTGCAAAATTAAGATTTCTTTTTTTTTCTTTTCTTATTTTTCTTTTTGAGGAAGTGAATATTTGGATTGTGAATATTTCTGTCCCATTAGCTATAAAGTTCAGAATCACTTTGGCTAACTCAATGAACAATCCAGCAACTTTATGAACTAGAAGTTTCTGCAGACATATGTTTGGGTGGAGACAGAGATGCAGATAAAGGGAACAAACCTATCTGTTGTTTAGGTAACAAAGTTTAGCCGCTTCTAACATGGAGAGAGGATTTTTTTCTTTACTCTTATGCTATTGGGTGAGAATGAGTTTCCTACAGTGTTCACTCAAAATATCTCTCATCTAGAGCACACTGAGGAATGAAACTCTTTTTAAAAGCCAGAGCAGAAGCAACAGAGCCACTGATTTGTATGATTCAGCTGTGGCTTGTGGAGAGCGAAAGAGGTCTGTCATAATACTGCTGTTTCCACACTTACCCCATCCTTGAGATTTCAAACAGAAAGGCCTACTGGCATCATCTGCTGCATTGATTTCTGTTATACCTTGATAGGAATTGGAGTGAAATCACAAAAACAGAAGTTTAGAAGTTATTGAGAGACAATATCAATGAAAGAGAATGGAGGGTGAAGTCTACTGGAAGTTTTATGCCTAGAGAGTGCATGTCTGCACACAAAATACCCCTGTTGCAGTATTAACATCAGAGTTTAAGCCACTTCTGAAATTTGTAAATAAACAATAACTTTTGGTTACCTACAGATTGTGAGGAATACAAATGCTTTTTATAATTTACAAGGAGATTCAGCATGCGATAATTACTTCTAATATGTGTGTGGGGTGCAGCTCTGCAGCAGGATTTTGAATTGATGGTTAATAATAGTGTTAGTCAAAAAAATCATTAAAATTACTTTTGCTGTCTGGTAAATTCTATTAAATGAATTTCATTGTACTTTTCTATTGCTGTAATGGTGGAGGAAGCAAGCTTACAAACTATTTCTTTTAAATAAGAACAACAATAAAAGTAATATGCAGCAGGTCTTTAAACTTTCACTTAAGAACTATTTTTAAATTATATACAAAACATCTGTTACAGATATTAAAATATCTGGGACTGTCTTCCAGATGTGAAATAATGTTTATCAAAGGATGGAACAAAAGGCAGTTATCACTGAACTAGGTCAAGAGGGAGGTCTCTGGATTACACAGTTCTACCAATGCTTCACAATAGGCAAGGGGTTACGAAACAAACGTGGTCATGGTCAATATAACTTTGTCTTATGAATAGGGTACTTAACAGGACACATCACTAACTGAAACAAGCTGGGATCCAGAGAAGTACACTGTAAATAACAAGCAGCCTTATCCATACAATTTGTGTTGTGAGTATGTTTAAGTTAAAGAGTATCTGTCATGCTAACACAGAGATTAATTGTCGTGTTTAGGCACAGCTCCATCTTGAGTTACACCTTCCCTGAAGGAGTTTAGAGACATTAAAATGCTTCCCAGGACTCCTGAACTTGTAGTGTGAACTTGGAGTGTGCACCAGCTGCAGCCTGTTCTTTGTCCCTCTCAGTGGGCTGGTCCCTTCTCAGTGACACCATCAACACCTTCTGTGAGCAGAAACTAGTAGATCCCAAGACTGAACACAGCTCCTACTTTATAGCCATGCTAACTAATGCCACCCTTTCTACAAAGGCTTTCTCTTAGAATTTGGGCTTCCAGCCATGTCTTTAAACTGCTAGTGTATCCTGTCCTCTGGAATTGACTGTTGCCCTTTGTTTTTTTCCGATGCATCTGTTTCTTTTATGCTGCTTTTATGAACTTTCAAGTCATACAGTATATGTCATTTTCTCATACTGTGTGTGTAGACGTTTGTTTTACTACCATTATTACAGAGTTTATTTCTCCCAATAAATGGATGTCAAGATTTTAAGAGGGCCACTGCATCAGAGACATTTTGGTATCCTGAGATTGTCCTGATTCAATCCTTTCCTGTTCAGACTATAGCTCAACTTGATCAGTTGACAAACTGACCCATTAAAGCTCACAAACCTTTCATAATGTATTGGTGGTCCCAAAAGTCATGTGAAGCTGTAAAAATGTCCTGGTTTCAATGCAACCTTTGCTGATCTTGAAATCAAATGTGAAAGCTAAATGAAAATATCAGGAGTGATGAGGTGAAGGCTCCCTTTGCCAAAGTTAAAGAAAGAGCTTGTGGCATCATGAAAGGGAATCTTCTGACTGTGCACTGCTTAGCAGTGTGCCTCAATAACAAAGAATGGTAGAATGTTGCGTTCCAATCAAAACCACTTTGATCTTTGCTTGCAAGCAGAGATGTTATGTGTCCAGATACATAAAATTGAGGTTGTACCAGAATTCCTGTTATACTTCTCCAAAATTTCTCGGTCTGCATTGCAAACATCTAAATGCAAGAGTCAGACTCTTGGAATTGCTCACCATTTGACAGCTTCACATAAACTGAATATTCAAATGCCTCTTCTTTGCAGTAAGGTACTTTACAATGGAATGTCTAAGTGATTTAAATGAAAAAGATGAGAGAAAAATAGTTATAAACTGTCCATCTGATGGCTTAATAGATGATGTGTGCAATTTTTAAGGTTTGAGGTTTCAAGCTTTACTGCTTCCACCTGTGTTGCCAGGGCTTTTGATTTGAATGAATTTCATTACAACATGGTATCTTTAGTCCTATTTCCCATGGTAATTTAGTAAATCCACTCCATGATTTGGCACAGCAGGATGATTAGATATTGTTGGCATATTGAAGCAGCAAGTAGAGCTGGTTTTGATGTCTGAACAAGTCTGCTTTGGCAGAAGTCCAGGAAAAAAGGGAAGGAAACAAGCTCATGACCTCCCGGCAATTGCTGGCGGCTCTTTGGGGAGGCTGCTGGATCATGATAACAAAAAAGTCATCACTGTAGGTTGTGGTATCTTGATTCTGAGAAAAAATTGTATTTTCCATTTATTGAATTGCTTTACATGTAACAAGAATTCAGTTATACTTCTAAATAGACTTATAAATTAAAGTCTTGATACATAAAGTAGATATCATCTTGTTGGGGTTTTAAGAGTT
>VZTH01002683.1:5539-15919 GCA_013397815.1 Aleadryas rufinucha
AAAACAAAACAAACAAAAAAAAAGGTGTAATAACTGGAGTGACATGAACAATAAAAAGACACATGCGTGTCCCTGAGCACGGTACTGTGTTATCCTGACGGATCTGTCTTCGCTCGCGCATTATATTACCCTGGCTCCTCGGGACAATGTAATACACCCAAGCAATTTTTCCCCCTTCACGGATCTAAAGGAGTGTGAATGGATGGATGAATAGAAAAAACAAATAACCGAGGAGATTACGTCCTCAGGATTATAAAGCACGTTTAACCTTTTTCTTTCGAGGGTTATTTTGCTTTTCCTGTGTCACCCGGGTAGTCGCCCCCGGACCTAAGCAAAGCTTTGCGGCTCCCGATCCGCGGGGAATCCGCGGAGTTTCGCACTCTGTGGAACCTCTCCGGGGCGCAGGGAGAGACCCTCCCGGCCCGTGGGAGGAAGGAGAGGAGAAAGGCACCGAGGTCAGGAGCGCTGGGGCGGAAAGTGGGGATCAGGAAGGATGATGGGGCGGGCGGAGGAAGCGGCTCTAACCCGGGGGTGGACCCCACACAGGTAAGCGGCTCCCGGGATCCTCTCGGAGGATCTTCTCAGAGAGGCAGAACAACTCTCGATCCCTAAATCCATCCAGCGGGAGCAGATCCTTCCCTCCATCCTCCCCCCACTTTTTCATCCCTTCTGCCTTTGTCTCCCTCCTGCCCTCTGGGCAGGTCCCGGTGAGTCCTGTCCCGCGGCTCTGCTCGGCGAGGAGGGGGCGCAGCGCGGTGGCCGGGNATTTTATTTTACCAGCTCCAATTTAGCCCAGGATCTTTTAACTGCTGCCAGCGGTGGAGCACAGATCGGGATTAGGTAAATAAAAAGACCAACTCATTCTGTTTGGTTTTTGTTTTGCCAGTCCTCGGGGGTTGGGGATATCGATTCAAACACTTCTTTTACTCTACCTCCTTTCTTTCTTTGCCCCCATCCTCTCCGACTATCCCCTGGATGGTGCAGAAGCGTGGAAATTGTGGTTCACGTGAGGAGGATTGTTCTCTTTGGGGCGGGCGGAGGGCTGGGGTAAGCCTTCACATGGGTCTCGGATATTTTGATGCTATTTAAAGATTTGTCCTCCCCTTTCAAAGTTGTGTCTCCCCCCTTGCGGAGAAACAGTGTTTCTAACCCGAGCTAAAAATGACACATACTAGCAAAACAGAAGCCTGCATGTCCTTTACGGACTTGAACTTCCAGCTTTTCTCCTTTCTATTATTGGCTTTTCTTTCCTCTTCTTTCTCCTCTTTATTTCTTTCTGCGAGGTTTCTTATTTCTTTTTTTTTTTTTCCTTTTCCTGCAACTCCAGTGTTTTAGAATCCGAAAAGCCTTCTCTGTTTCCTCCCAAGACCATAACAGAAATGAACCTGATGTTTATATTTTCATGAGTGGATCGAAACAAGTTCAGTGCACGAGAGACTAAGCTTCTCTCGAGGCCGAGCCTATAAAGTGTCAGTGCAAAGCTGAGGATTAGGGTATGGTTGTTATATAGCTGGCTTTTGGGAGGGAAACTATAAAAATAGAGCATTTTGGAGATTATCATAGCGCCGCAGGAATTGTTCGATAAATCGCGAGCCAGGCAGGAGGGTGAGGGTCGAGTCTCGGACAGGTGCACAGTAGGTCCGGTTCAGTAAGTCCGGAGTCAGCTGAGAAAGAGGCCCGACCCCTAAGGCGGTGCCGGGCCCGGGACCCAGGGGCTGCAGCTCCGCTACGGAGCCAGGCTGCGGACGGCCGGGCCCGGGGATGCCCGGGGCTGTCACCGCAGAGCTTTGCCCCTCACTCGCGGCTGTGCGTGCTGTGACCGTGGGAAGTGAGAAGTACAGAGGCAAGAAATCCTCCCTGTGGCCGGGAGAGAGGAAGGGCGATTTATCCGTGGGCAAGGGAGACACCGGGCATTTCTCTAGGGAGAAAGCGAGGGTGAATCTTGTGCTGGGGGTCTTTCAACACCCGAGGGGATTGCAAAAGCACGCACACAATACCCCCAAACCTACCTAAAAACTTCTGCGGGGAGAAGGTGGAGAAGCCTGGCCCTGCGGCCCTGTGGCCGTCCCGCGGCACCCACCCACGCCCGCCGTGGGGCCGCGCTCCCGCCCGTGGCCTCGTAGCCGCTGTCCCTCCAGGGGCCGAACCCGGGGATCTTTGCTGTTTTGGATAAAGGCTGCCCCGGGCAGTGTAGCCATCGCTGGTGCACTCGTCCCTGGCTATTATTTATTATTATTGTTTGAGAGACCAAAGCCTATCTTATTCACCCGCGCTCGCGGTGGTGGTCTGGGGAGACTTGTCAACACCGATTTCGTGATAAAATGTGAATGATGATTTTATAAGGATCGAGCGGAGATATCCAAGGCACATGCTGACTGAGTCCTTCCAGTCCTCATTAATGTTAGCAATTAACTCTTTCACGCTCAATTAGCCCCGAATAAACCTGCTTTAATAGATTCTGCACACTTCATTAATACTTTGAATAAATCTGTGCTGAACAATGCACTTTATTCCTCAAGAGCACCACGCTCGAATAATGTGGAGCGAAAGGGCAGTTTTATTCCCTTTCCACTTAGTTTCCCAAACACAGATAACTTGTAAGCTCCATTTCCTCGCTTTAGCTTTTGGAAGGGAAAATTTCGTCCCCTCAGAGAGGACAAAATAAATAGGCGACCTGGTGGCAAAATGCTCCACACCGATGTGTGCAGCCAAAAGGACGGGGCTACCAGACTCGAAAAAATTCAGGCAAAATTGGGGAACTTTTTTTGACAGATGAACCTGATTGCTGTAGTTTGAGGTTCTCGCAAGAATGCATCATATTATGCCCGCTACTTTATCATGTTTGTAAAAATAAGCAACGTTCTCAGGGTAATTTACCTCCTCCATTCTTCCATGTGGAACTAATTAGCAAACCTCATTATTTATGAGTCAGGTATTTAATGTAACAAATATCCCTTTCAAAGGACACATCGGAAATTGATAATTCAATGTAGAAAAGGAAAATACTGACTAGCCACAAGATTACTTAAAAATCCATTTAATTTCGCCTCTTGCTATGCTACAAGCAGAAAGCCGGGTAGATTTTTTTTTTTCTGGCATATAGAGTAGGTAGAATTTAATCTGGAAGGTTAAGATTGCAATGGTCTTAAAACAGTGGCAACTGGACAATAGCATTACCGTATCTTCACTCAGGACAAAGGGTAAGAAAGCTGGAGACAGATGTAGTCTTTCAAGTTTATGATCCTATTTTGCAGGGTAAATTTATCTTGGCATGAGTGGGTTTTGTTTCAGTCAGAACACAAGTGGTTTGTTCTTAATTACTCACCGAGCTACTTTGTGCTAAAAAATAAAACCCCGCACCGTTTTATTGCGATGGGGGAATTCAAGCAGAGAACTCGCAGGGTCTTCTTCTGTAAAAAAAATTTAAAAATAAAAAAGAAGACCCGATAACGATCTGTTTACATGAAGCAGAATTAAAGGTGGAGGTGACACCGAAATCAAAGAAATGTTGATCTCTCTGCGGGCAAGCGGGAGACCAGAGAGTTACTACACTGTGAAACACGTTCGCTTTGATGTCCCGAAGTGAGGGGACTTTATGAAATATCCTGCTCTTCATCCATATTTTTGACTATCCTGGTCGTACAGAGCAAAAGTATAGCTTACATTTCTGGAAAAGTGCCAAGAAACTTGTAGTAACATGAACACTCTGCTCCCACCTCTTCTTTTCTTCTTCTTTTCTTCTCCTGTATTTTTTTTTTTTTTTTTTTTCCCCTTTTTTTTTTTTTTTTTTTTTTTCTTTTTTTTTTTTTTTTTTTTTTGCCCCTTGTTTTCTTTTGATTTTTCATCCTTTTTGATTTTTTATTTTTTTAAATTTAACAGAGCTGGTCTAGCAAAAACCAAAAAAACTGCGGGTGCAATGGATGCTGTTATGACCTGACTGTATTTCTCCTTGGTTTGTTCTTTATTGGGGAAATTGAAAGAGAATTTTAAAAATGTTTTCAGGTGAGAATTTACCCATATTGACATAGTAGATTTCTGCTTATATATTCCATATTAAATGTTTTCTAAGGATACAAAGAAAGAAAGAGGGATAAACTTCATTTGCAATAGCCTGTTTCATATTTGAGATATCTAGAGCTACCTAGACAGGAAAACAGACACGGAGCCATTGTGACGGACAGAAACAGACATTTTCAGGTACCCGGATGAGACGACAAGAGTGTTTTCTGTGCACTTTGTTCTCGGGGTCACCAGCTGAGGCATTTGTGCTGTGCTGTGATGTGGACATGCTTAGTGTATAGGCAGCACTAACTAAATAAAAGTATATCCCCAGTAGAGCAACAAAACAGTCTGGTTGGTTCAACAGCCCTAAATATTTTACAAAAAAAAAAAAAAATAGAGAAAAAAAAGGAAGAAAGCGGGGAGAATAGAGAATATAATGTGTGCATTTTTCAGTCAGTCACTATCTGAAATGTATCCAATTGAAAAACATAAAATGTCACAATCTCTTATTCTGGGTCATTGCGGTGGAATTCCTCTAAGGTCTGAGTCTCTCTTCCTGCTGCTGATTTATGTAAAGCAGAGTGAAAGGTGGGCCTGGAGTATAGAGCTGCTCAGAGTAAGCTTCTCCCTCTCACACTCTCCCTGCCGCAGCTCCTCTTTCCAGGCAACAGCACACATATAAATCAGATTTGTTTCCCTTTAGACCTCTTCCACCATCAGTTTCCACACCCCCAGACTTCCAGCTCAGAGGGACAATTACTGCTCTGCTGTGCTTTGCTGCCTCCATTTCTCCAAAAGGGCTTTACTCTTCATATGGGGGTGAACTCTAATCCAAATACTGCAAGGACCCTGCTGGAGTTCCCTGTGGGGATCTTTTGGGGGAACCTGCCATGACTCAGCAGGAACCCTGTAAAGATCTTATGAAGACCTCTGTGTATCCCGCGGGAACCCTGCAGCAAACCTGTGGGGATTCTGGCAGAAAATAGTGTCACTGAAGGCAAATCCCAGAGTTCTCTGAGGGGAAAGTGATTATAAGTTGAGGACTGTGGAGTAAGGAGGTGGTTCTCTGGGCTGCAGGGATGTGATGCTTCCAAAAGCCATGGGTGCTCTCTCCCACCCACAAAGGGAGGAAGCTGTGTCCCCACCAACTACCCTCAGGAGGCATCTCCTGCCAAATGGTTGACAGCAGCCGGGGCTGAATTTTCAGACTAGGCCAGATGTGCCTCAATGCTGCTGCCTTGTAGCGTTTTCCCCTCCGCCTTGTGGGATGGGACGGGTAGGGATCTGGCCCAGAAGAGAGGCTAGGGGCTTGGCAGGACCCTGAAACACAGACCAAAGTGGTGGCACCCAGCCCAGGGAAGGGCTGTGGCCCTGCAGCTGCTGGTCTGGGTGCCCCATGGGAAGGGTCTCGCCAGCCCCAGTCTTTTTGTCTTTTGAAGGGTTCTAATTAAGCAATTGCCTAGATTAGGATGTGGGCTTGAAGCCAGACATTTCTCCCTGGGAAGAGAAAATGGCACTTGAGATTCATCACCTAAATTCAGCATTTTCCCATTTCTTTTTGCAGTACACTAGAGGGAGGGCTTTGGCTGGTATTTTCCCCATAATGGTTTTTTTTCCCCAAAATTATTTTCTCTTTTTGAATGAGGGAGAGCATGCAGTTCTGAGCATCCAAGTGCCTCCATCACGTCAGAGGCTTGGCTGAGGCCAGACCACAGGGAGCTGAGCAACCCAGGGGCAGCAAGCTCCGCACCCTTCCCAGCGTCATCTCAAGAGTCAGAGCTAAGCGCAGTTTCTGTGGACAGATGTAGTGGGCAGTATCTCACTATTTTCTAAAGGCTGAGGTCACCTAGGAAGGGATTTTAAATTACTGGGAGATGACTGAGATTTGTGGGCCAAAATGGCATCTCTCGGCTGTCCTTGTGTAGAGGATCATTGGAAGTCTGCATAGCAGGGGATGCTGCTGGGAAGTGAACGATTGCGGATGGAGTACAACATTTGTGTGCAAGAGAGGGACGGAGAGAGGGTGAATCCGGGGATGCACTCACGGGAAAGACCTGGACAGGCCTCTCCAAGTCCAAGGCAACCTCCTCCCATGGCTTTGGAGAAGGATATTAATGAGGGGTGAGGTAAGAAATTCCTTCTGCTTTTGTTTTCATATAAATCTACCTCTCCCTCTTCCCCCCTCCATCTTTATTTTGCAGATATTTTCCTCCCCTGTTCCCAAGATCCTCCTCCTGAGCGGCCACCATGGGAAGTAAAACCCTGCCGGCCCCCGTGCCTATCCATCCTTCCCTCCAGCTTACCAACTACTCCTTCCTGCAAGCATTCAACGGGCTGCCCGCCGTGCCCTCTGACCACCTCTCCAACCTCTACGGCTTCAGCGCCCTGCACGCCGTGCACCTGCACCAGTGGACTCTGGGCTACCCGGCCATGCACCTGCCCCGCTCCTCCTTCTCCAAAGTGCCCAGCGTCTCCAGCCTGGTGGATGCACGGTTCCAGCTGCCGACCTTCCCACTCTTCCCACATGTCATCCAGCCCAAGCAAGAGGCTACTAACATGACCCTCAAAGCCAAACCCCGCTTTGACTTTGCCAACTTAGCAGTGGCTGCCACACAAGAGGACCACTCTAAACTGGGACAGGCAGACAGTCAGGGCTCACCTGCAGGGCTGGGGTCTTTGCTTGAGGTGACTAAACTCTCTCCAGAAAAGAAACCCACACGGGGAAGGTTACCATCCAAAACCAAGAAGGAGTTTGTGTGTAAATTCTGTGGCAGGCACTTCACCAAGTCCTACAATCTTTTGATCCATGAAAGAACCCACACCGATGAAAGGCCCTACACATGTGATATTTGTCACAAGGCCTTCAGAAGACAGGATCACCTGAGGGATCACAGGTAACTATTTTTCTTCTCCCGTTCTTTTTCCTGTATGTATTTGTATTCTCCCAATTACCCTTCTACACTCAAGATTTTTGTAAGAATAGCCAAGTACCCATCCAGCCAACAGTGTTCCCTCTAGTTTTTCCTCTGCCAGCTGCTGGTGGAAGAGCACAGGTAAATCACAGTGGAAGACATACCTCACTCACTCCATAAAAACAACTTTCTTTTTAAAACAGCCTCCTTTTTAGCTTCCACAGATGTTTTCACCCTCCATTTGCATAATCTTTTGTCCTCTGCCTCTATGATCATTCAGAAGTGTCATGAAGACATGCAGCCTGATGACCCCAAAGTAAGAGAGAAGCTCTTTATCCCTAAGAAAGGCACCCTATAACCCTCTGACGCCACCCCCACTCTTGCCCACACACGTACAGACAGTTGACCAGGTGCTGCTCCCCAGCACTCAGTCTCAGCAGTAGGTGTAAGAAATCTCCGGCATGTTCTCCCTCAGGTAGCTCACTGCTGAATTGAGGCCAGTTATTTCTGACATCTCAATTGTTTTTCTCTCTCTAGATATATCCATTCTAAAGAAAAGCCTTTTAAGTGTCAAGAATGTGGGAAAGGATTTTGCCAGTCCAGAACACTAGCAGTCCACAAGACACTGCACACGCAAGTAAAGGAACTGAAACCTGCCAAACTTAAGTGTTGAATCTCCAGCTTCTATGAACTTTTCCTCCCCTTCAGACTTTACACCAAAACTAGAGCAGAAACAAAACTTTCAGGACGGGAGCATTGGACTTTGTGCTTTGTTTTTGTTTCTACTTTAAAAAGGGCAAAATCTGCATCCCTTCAATCCCCCGTCCAAGCAATTAACCTCCTAAGTCGTGGGTGAAAAGATTATTTTGCATTTAAAATATACATGAATGATACAGAGAGTGCTAGCTGACTTGTGTGGCTTTGATAAACTTTATGCCAAAAGGTGGTGCTCACGTGTTGGACAGGAATCTCTCTAAAACCAAACAAAAACCCACAAGACACCCCCTACCAATCCCCTCCCACTCCCCCCCCAAAAAAACCAAACCAAAATCGTAGCTTCCAAAAGTATTACTTAAAAAACCCAAACTCTTATTTTATACTTTTTTTTTGACTGTATAAAGCTTCTTATTTTTACACTTCAGGAAATACAGAAAATTCCAGAAGACGATTAAGAACTGAAACGGTGGTTTTTCATCACGGCACCATTAAGACAATGAGAGGGGCAACTTGCAAATCTCATTTACTAGTTTGTTTTCAGAAAAGGAGAAGAAAATTAATGTTTGGAAATTACCTAAGTCTCTCAAGTGGGGCGTCCTATCCTGCGTTAGAAAATGCATCAAGATCTCAGACCCACGGGTTCCTGGTGTTGGGACAGATCAGTGTTCATGGGACACAGAGACCTTTTTTATTACCTTGTGGTCTAGTGTGCTGTGAGGAAGTTTGTAACTTCTGGACTTATTTAAACAACCCAGAGGAAAGAAAGATAGCAATATATCAAACTGACGGTATGCACAATGTGGTTTTAGTGGTACTTTAAAGTCTTCATGTGTCCTGGTGTGAGAGAACAAATCTCAGTTTGAGAGCGTATTTTTTTAAATGCTGGCTTTCTGAACAGTGTATTCAAATTAAGAGACATTCCAATAAGTTCTGTTTATTAAAAAAAAAAGTTGTATGGCTGTTTGGCACTTTATGCTGATTATTGGTAATTGACATTTATCACTGGATTGTGTGTGGTTTTTAAGTATTAAAATAAATTGTTATTTTACAGGCAAGTCTGCATGGACTACGTATGTGTTCATTTGGTTTCTGATCTCTCCCCTGGTAAACCCTGTTCTTCAATATTCAGAACCTAATTTTTTTTAATTTTTTTTTTCTTAGTTATTTCCTCAGTGGTTGTTTCTATCAGTCTTGGAAAGTCTGGATCTTTTTTCTCTGAATTAGTTTTCCCCCTCCTAATTTTCTTCCCTCTTTTTTTTTTTNCCCTCTTATTTTTTTTCCCTTTTTTTTTTTTTTTTTTTTTTTTTTTTTTTCTAAGGCTGACAAAAATAAACAGATCTGCAGTGAGTCAAATAATTTTGCTGCTGGCGAGGCAAAAAAATCGTCTTGGGTAACTAAGTCGTGGGTATTAGCTGATAAGATTAGGTGTCAGAAGTGTTATAAAACAAATCAGATGAGTAATGGGTGAACTGCTGCTGCTCTCAGAGCCTGGAGGCGCTGCGGGGAGAGCCGCCTTCGCACCCCCATCCCTGCGTTTGTCAGAAGCGAGCATTTTTCAGTCACATCTTCTGCCGGTTCCGCGCTGATTGGGGCGGCCTTTGATACCCGGCAGCTGCCTTAGATCAGAGATGTTTATTCCACTGCGAAAACTCTTTGGATCGAGACGGGGGAGAGAGCTCAGTGCCGGGGCATCTGCTTGAGCCTTTGAAGCGCCTCTTGCCGCCGTCCTTTCTCGTCCCCTCGGCAAACCCTAAACCTTCTTCCTCCCGTCACAAGTCAGTGCCCCCGTGATAAGAGAAGCCTCCTGTTTTGCTAATTAGCGATGCGGCAGAGGTGACCTCGGAGCTGCCCAGCGGCTGCTGCGCGGCCGCGGCGCGGATGCTCGGCCGGGGTGCAGATGCTCACCGACTCCAGCCGCTCGGTCCAGTGCGGCTCCTTTCCCCTTCCCCCCAGCCGCTTTTACTAATTATTTCTTTATTTGGTAAAAGAATCCTATCAACGACAGGGAAAAAGTTGCGGTTGTAACTCATTTAATGTAAGGGGAGGGGGGAGAAACCTCTCTCCCCCTCTTATTTATTGGACACCCATTCGAGCGCACCGTAACTAATGAAAAGGCACTTGCAGGACGAGCTGCGGACCCACCTTCAACGTGGGAAGGCCCTCGGGGAGCTCGGGATGCGAAGTGCCGCCTGTGCCTGCATCCAGCTCCGGAGGCTGGTAGCATGGGCAGAGTTTGAAGCCGGCTTGCTTTGGCTTTGCATCCCAGTCGCCACCCGCTTCCGACCCCGAGTGAAGACTTTTGGTTTTGGCATCTGAAAAAAGGCATCTGAAGAGCAGCAAGTGAGGGGTGCGGGGTGAAGTCCGCAGGAACCTGCAGGCAGCCCGGGCCGGCCCTGCGCGGGAGGAGGGCGGGACAAGCGCGGAGCCCTGCGCGCCGCTCCGCCGGCATCTCTCTCATGCGCGGAGCCCGGCTGGAGAGAGGAGCATCCACCCCTTCGCGGTGCTGGCCCCGCGCGGCCGAGCCGGGCCGGGATGTTTGCTCGGCAGCTTTTGTCGGAGGCGATTTGAAGGTGTCGTCTCCCCCGCCTCTTCCTGGTCCTCTGTGGGGGTTTAGAGGGATTGCTTTGTGCAAACCCCGCAGGAGCGGCCGCCTTTCCCCGGCGTGGGTCGCTGCCCCGGAGCGCTACATGGGATACCCCGGCCGCCCCCGGTGTGCCCCGCTGCCGGGCCAGGGCACCGCATCCCGCGC
>VZTH01002683.1:16376-174123 GCA_013397815.1 Aleadryas rufinucha
CCCCCTCTTATTTATTGGACACCCATTCGAGCGCACCGTAACTAATGAAAAGGCACTTGCAGGACGAGCTGCGGACCCACCTTCAACGTGGGAAGGCCCTCGGGGAGCTCGGGATGCGAAGTGCCGCCTGTGCCTGCATCCAGCTCCGGAGGCTGGTAGCATGGGCAGAGTTTGAAGCCGGCTTGCTTTGGCTTTGCATCCCAGTCGCCACCCGCTTCCGACCCCGAGTGAAGACTTTTGGTTTTGGCATCTGAAAAAAGGCATCTGAAGAGCAGCAAGTGAGGGGTGCGGGGTGAAGTCCGCAGGAACCTGCAGGCAGCCCGGGCCGGCCCTGCGCGGGAGGAGGGCGGGACAAGCGCGGAGCCCTGCGCGCCGCTCCGCCGGCATCTCTCTCATGCGCGGAGCCCGGCTGGAGAGAGGAGCATCCACCCCTTCGCGGTGCTGGCCCCGCGCGGCCGAGCCGGGCCGGGATGTTTGCTCGGCAGCTTTTGTCGGAGGCGATTTGAAGGTGTCGTCTCCCCCGCCTCTTCCTGGTCCTCTGTGGGGGTTTAGAGGGATTGCTTTGTGCAAACCCCGCAGGAGCGGCCGCCTTTCCCCGGCGTGGGTCGCTGCCCGGGAGCGCTACATGGGATACCCCGGCCGCCCCCGGTGTGCCCCGCTGCCGGGCCAGGGCACCGCATCCCGCGCTTCGCCGAGGGCGCACCAGCAGCCCCGAGCACTGACACGGCGTTAAGGGGCAGCCTGAAGGTTGGGTGGTTCATCCTCCTCCGTGCGCTTCTAAACGGAGATTCAGAGAGAAAATTCCCGATGAACTTCCCCGTCCCTCTTGTGTCACTCCTGGCACCGAGTAAAGGAACAAGGATGCACCCGGGATCCTGTCGCGGAGCGAGAAAGCAAAGGGCACTGTCGCTTGGAACCAGGTTTTCAGGGGTCGTAACTACGAGGCAGAAATCCGACTCGGGTCCACAGGGAGGGAGAAAGGGACTCAGGTCACTCAACCTAGGCTTTCCCACGGTCGCTCCACCGTCTCCTTAACACCGGGAAACTGAAACACCCGTGGCGAGGTAAGTAACCATGTCAGTAACTGGTTCCTGGGAACCATTAGAGCTGCGGGGTCGCAAAGGTGGAGAAATCACTCCTCCCAGCTGGGCATGAGAAGCGTTTCATTTGAAAAGCTGAAGCTTGGTGATCTGACTGCCAAGAATTTCTTTGGACCTGCATTTTTATGTGCAATTAAAAAGAAAAAAAAATCTCCAGAACTGACATAATTAGAAATACAGATGTGTTAAAACTACGTGGGCATGCCGAGCATGGGATGCACACACAACCTCTTAATGTCACTTGTGCTACACTTACACGTGTGTGCATTTCCTCCTCCCAGAAGGCCACTTTTACCCTCGTGCTAGCAAAGGTTATCTGGTCATGCTCCCAGCTGCATTGGGGAACAGTTCGCCTGTTCCCTCCAGTGTTTTGAAATTTGCTAGGCAGTATCAGTTCAGCAATTCCAAGGAAAGCAAAGTAGAGATGAAATCATGACAGTCAGAAGAGATAAGTTGTACTAAACCCCAAAATAAATGAAAGGAATTAGACGGGAAATGTGCCTTTTGAATCAGGATCACAAATAATTATAATGATTAATTGCCTTCCCTCTCTTTCTTTTTCTTTTCTATCTTTGCATGTGTTTTAATCTGACATTCATGCAGTGAATAAAACTTACTTAGGCCTCTGTCTACCAATTGAGAACTGATTCTGTTTTCACAGTTGCTTTAAATTTTGCATTTTCATCATAAAAACATCACTGAATGGGAGTTTGCAAGAGTAAATAACCGGGCACCTGACTCTAGCTGCCTCTTCCTGCAAGATTTATGAGGGAAACACAGATTTTTTCTTTTAATTCTTTTTTTTAACCATTTCCAGTTACAGAAGGAAAACATAAAGATGTGTTGGCACATCTCTCTCTCTCTTCCCCCCCTTTGCATTCCAGTCATTCTTTTTCTGCCCATAAACTGTTAGTACTCCACAAGAGCCTGATTCTGCACAGCCTACTAAGCCTGTTTTTTGTTGGATGCAGGAAGAAATCCTGTCAGATGGGGTCTTCAGCGTACATTCATGAAACAGAGCAAAAGCCTCCCTCAGAATGTGCACTGGAACAGCAAATAGTTACTTTTCAGCTGTGGATTGCATGTGCCTCTGAAAAGAGGACCACAAATCATTGGGTTTTTAAAGGTTCCGCATGAGTTGTATATTAATCCCAGTTTCCCTAGGGATGGATTAATCCCAGCTTCCCAGTTGTGTGGCTAGAGATAATGTCGATGGGGCTGGGGGCAGGGGAGAAGGGAGATGGGGAAAGGAGAGGGAAATTAAAAAGATATATCACAGGAATACATGGCCTAAGTGGCGAGGAGCCATAAGTACTTTAGTTTCAATACCTTTTCTACCTCTGTCACCACATGTAAGCTGAAGCAAATCACTTCAGCTCCCTGTATCAGTTTCTTCATCTGTAAACTGGGGGTAATGCTGCTGATTTTGCTCCCAAGAGACTTGGCACACTCATGTAGAAACTCCTGCTCAATCCTCAGTAGTGAAAGGAGAAACTCCAATTCATATGTGGGCAGCTGAAAGCAGAGGTGATCTGGGTGATCTAATGGAGTGTGTACGACAAATTTATATTCACGTGTAATTCTTTTCCAGCCCTGGCAGTTTTGTTGAGAGATGGAGCTCTAGAGCCCAGTGTGCTTTTCTTCTCTACATTCCTATCCAGTGACTACACAGAAGGAATGGCATGGGCCAAATTCATCCCTGGTGGGACTCCAATGACATCAGTCATCTTTATAGGAGTTTTTTGAATGAAGTCAATTGGGTTTTATGAGGACCAAGTTTGGCCACATGCATATTTAACTTCTCAGAGAGCTGCAGCAGTGAAGGATGCTTCCCTTGCCTTAGGAAGAATCACTTCTCAGTCTGGGAGACAGAAGCAAAGCCACTGACTTATTTTACACAGTCAAGTTTACCTCATTTAAACTCAAGGAGCAGCTGAAGTGTGCTCAGCATCCAGAAGAACTTCAAAGAAACAAAAACCTAGCTGCCCCAAAATGTTCCCAGCTTTTGATGGAACTCTGTATTTGGCCACAGGCTCAGTGCAGGTCCCATGGATCCCCATCAGACCTGTCTCCATGACAGAGGGCAGTGCCCTGAAGGAACACCAACAGAAGGCTGTGAGAGGAGCAGTGGCTTCAGCATGGTGCTGTGCTGGGGCTCTTCCCTCTGCCCTTTATCACACCTGGCTGTTCCAGGGTCCCTGTCATGCTCAAATGTCTCTGCCACTTCCAGTTCACATCTCCCTCTATGCTGCTCTCTGGGGCTGTAATTCCATTACCAGTTACACCTGATGAGAAAGTGTTAGATCACTAAAAAGGGGCATTCTGTCCTTCACCTGTGGCTTGGCTGCTGGCACTGACTCCCCCTACACCTTAATCCTATGCTTTACTGGAGTCTGACATTGCACCAACCATATACAAAAGTTTATAGTGGCATTATAGTTTCTGACTCAGTGGATATTGAAAAATGAAGAAAACCAACCATTTGATCAGTGTCGGTGATTACCAAAAGTTTGTCTACAGAGTTTGTCACCACTAATCAGTTAAGTTATTTGCAAGGTTAGTTGATTCTGTATTTTTACTGCATCTTCTAAGGAACAGGTCAGTTTGAACAGCTAGAGAACTGTACTGTCTGGGTAGAACAACATGTATTCCGGTCATATGAGGGACCTCAACTCTTTCCCAAGGGATGAATGTCATGCCTCTTTTCCTGATTTCTAATGTGCCTTCTATCTTTACTAGATCTTTGAGTGATGGAACTCACATTTAATTTTCTATATTTTTACATTATATGTGTGGAAAAATGAAATCTGAGTTTATGGGCTTGTTCATCTCTTCTACAGCAACTTGACTTGACTGAATCAAACAGAGCTATTCTAATTTTACAGAAGAAGTTGTGAATTAGACCTAGTGATGGTTTTGCTGCACCCACAAAATCCATACTATTGAGACCCACTATCGGTTTTTGTCTATTTTTTTTGTCTATTTTTAATTTTCCTAAGTTTTAATTTAGCACTTTGTCTTCTGTCCCTATTAGTCTGTATTTCATAAAGGAGAGAAAAAAAGAAGAAATTATTACTAGCCTTTTTAACAGGATATATCAACTTGTACTAGAGACTTGATACTCAGTTTTTCTCTTTATTTTTCCTTCCTCAATCTTTATTTCTCAGGTAATATTGCTTCATTTTTAAAAAAATCACATTTGTTAATATTTTTTTCTCTCATCTTTTTTCTTCCTCAGTGTTGATAGAATTCTTGTTCTGCTCATCCCAATTTGTGTTTCTGCTTCTTATATAGCTCCATTTTAATTTGCCTACATGTTGTTGAAACTGTATTTTTATTTGTCATATCACTGGATCTGATAACTCTATTTCAGTCTGGCCTTTTTTTTCGTTACCCTCTGGTCTTCTTCCTCAAGCTCAAGTTAGTGTCTTCCACAATGAAATTCACTACAAATCTTTCTTTTTCCAAGTCTCTGAACTAATTGATCTCTTCATTCTCTTGCTTACTTCACTTATTTCAAACTACCACATAATTTCCAGCCCTCTCTCATCATGACACCTTTTCTCTTTCTGGCCTTTTGATTTCAAACTGGAGCTGCTCAAATCACATTTTATGAGTGAATGATTAATCTATTTAACAACTTCTTTATCCTTTCAAGGATTATCCAGATGCAACATGGCTTTCTTCCAAATGTATATGAAGATACTTCAGTTTATATATGTCTTGTAAATTCTTTTGAGGCTTGCTTTTTATCTATTTGTTCTCCAGGAGTTCAGTACTAGTTTAAAAAAATGTCTCAGGTACATTTTCAGAGAAGAGAGGAGAAAACTTCCCAGTAAGCAAATATAAAAGTAGGTAAAAGCAGATCTCATCTGAAGTTATATTAGGTGGGACGGGTCTGTGTGCTAAATGGTACCTTTGGGAATAACTCCATACTGATGAGTGTGTTCCCAATCTTGCTGTCCTTCCTCACCTGCCATAGCCCTTGAGGTTGGTCAGGCACATGTCCAGAGGAAGGACTACGCTGCATGTCAGAGAACAAAGCAGGATGTCAGCAGTACACGGCTGTACGGGGCTGTGGGGCTCTTCCTCTACCCAGGAAAAATCTCTTTCAGGCTCTTCCATCTCTTGTTAGTCGAACACTCAACCCCCAAAAAATGACAATTCCCCATGTTTCTTCCCAAACTTACAGAGGCTGCTGAGACCCCTTCAGTGTTCCAGGCACAGCCACCTCTGTTTTGCACATTTTCCTCTTCCCTGGATGTCTCTGCTGCATGCAGAGAGGACCCACAGCCTTAAGCTTGTGCCTCTTCCAGTCTGACATTCAGCTGGTCTCACTGGGATGTGCTCAAGGGTTAATGTAGCTGGCCATACTGTCATGAGGCCTTAAGGATGTTTTTTTCTTTGTAGAGTGTATTTCATTGTAACTGAGCATGGTGATGTGACAGCTAATTATGCACTCTTATTTTTGTTCTGGAATTGTTTGATCTTAACTTTACCAAAATTCTTTATTTTATCCAAGATGATTTTTTTTTTCCACTTCAGATGGGAAATTTTGTATTATGAGTGAAACTGTATTGGCTACAGGCTTGCAGGTTCTTTTCCCTATCTATTTCTTTGCACATGTGAAACTGGGTTTATATAAGTGTTCTTAAAAAGGGCATGAGAAATAACATCATCTGTGGCAGAAGGAGAAATCACAGACCATCAAGAATGTGCCACTTTCCACAACTTCCCTTTGAACTGTCAGTCAATTCTTTTGGTGCCTATTGTGTCCTTCTTTTTGTATTCTTCCTTAAAATGCACTTCTCTTGGAAAATGACTTCTCTAACACTTTACAAACATCTCTGGCTTTCACCACCCCTCAAGTACATTGCTGGATGTCTACTGAACATCCAGTGAGTTGCTGGATACTGCTGGTATGCCAAATTTAGACTTTGTGGCGAAGGCTGCCCTGAACAACTCTGAGCACAGTGTTGGCTGCTGGTCTTAGCAACCAATAAATAATTAAGAAGCTGGATATTTGATGATCCTTAAAGAAGAATGACTCACCCAGCCCTCTACTGTTGATTTCTTCATTAGCACAGACGTAGAGCCAGGCCAAAAATTGGTTTTTGCTTATGATTTTATCTGGTGACCACTTGGATATGGCTTAGGAAACAGTTAGTGTCTCTCCAGCGGTTGGGAAATGTTTATTTCCAGCTATTTATTTCCCTCAGTGGATTAATAAGTCTATTTCAAAGTGCTGCAAAAGTGAAAACTAGATTTTCAAAATGGGGAAGGAAGAACATTCACAGAGACACAGTGTTTTCATCAAACTCCCTTTTTCCTGCACCTCAAAGGAAATGTTTAAATGAATAGCTCAGGTTCCTTAACTTTCCAATGTACCTAATCAAGTATATAAACTACCCGAAGGATAATAAAAGCAATTCCCTCCACTGGAGAAAATGCAGGTGGAAATCAGATGGAGTTGTTAATGTTCTGGAACACAACCTTTCTACTGAACTGGTATCAGCTTGATTATCAAATTATGGAAACAACACCAAGCTCCTGCAAAGATTTCACTCAGTATAAAAAAGTCAGCAAGAAGGACTCAGTGCTTGGTGCCATTTACTCAGAATTTCTGTGATCCCTGAAGCCTTCTTCTCTTTTCCTCTGGCTCAGAGTTTAAGTTTTAAACATAGTTTAAGAATTTTTGTCTTGTTTATTGAGGTCTTGTATTCTTTACCAGGTGGGGATTTTGTCTCTTCTGAGTTTGTGAGCAATGTCTATTATGCAGTTATCATGATTTTAATAAGATAGGCATTTCAGCCCTGGGTGGGTGGAACTTACTGTCCTGTTCTCCTGGGATGCAGTAGGTAAGTTCCCTTCGATAGCAGTCTTGCAAAAGTTGAATGAGCAGGGATAAAGCTGATCATAAGGACAAAGCTCTCATTACTGCTGGTGCTCCTGGGACTGAACAGTGAACAAGAGAACAAGCCCCTCTTCCGGGCAATTCCATGACCAAACAAAGAAGCAGAAATGTTGGATACAAGTCTGTCTGGCCCTGGCATATTTCTCAGATCAATTCCTGCCACTGTGGACAATATGGAAGAAAAAGATCAAGAGAGGCTTGGCTAAATCCAGAGGTGTGAACAGGGATTTGAAAGTCAGAATTCCAAAACCAAACTTCTAAAATTACATGTAAGCACCAAAATCATGGTGTTCCAATTTTCAGAGATACAAAGTGCCAGAAAGTCCCAACTAAAGTCTTTGTTGGCTTCAAGTGTTTAGCACTCACAGCATTGATTTTGGCACTTGAATTCATGATTGTTAGTTTCGGTAGGGTACCCAGTTTATAAATCACTCGTTGCATTTGGCCTAGTGTTTGTAGATCTGCAGATGGAGAAGAGTGTGACCCAAAGGTGGATTTGGCAACTCCAATATGCTTTAGGTCAAACATCTGTAGGGAACATGTGTCTGATTTCCTTACAAGTTCATTGTTTCAGTAGATGGTGTATCCAGAACAATGTTATATCTGCTACTGAAATAGCTGAATGCAAATACCAGGAACCTCTGGGAAATTTTAGTTAATAGGAAAATAATCTAAAACAAATTCATCTGGTTATACAGCCAGGAGAAAAGAAATGAAAATAAAAGGAGTTACTGATCCAACCAAGTAGGCACAGAAATGAAACCCCTCTAGGATTTTCTTTTTAGTTTCTCCAACTTTCATTAATTTAACGAGCAAACTAGGTCAGCAGCAGAGTCTTGTTATGAATAAACGAATGCCATAGATTCACTAATGTTAAAACGTCCAGGCATTCGGCATCATTTGCTGCTTTGCAGAGAGAGCTATGGCACAGCATCTTTGGCTCCAAGCCTAATTCAGATACTCAGCCCTATGAGTCAATGTAGCAACTGCTGTAATGAAAACCCAGCTGCGGGGAAAGCAAGCTGCAGTGCCACAACACATCAATTAGCCCATTTCTAGCCAGGGTAAGAGAAGTCACATAAACTGCATTTTAAGTTCCTGCATTTGGATTTTAAGCCGATAAAAGACTGGGAGGTCAGCCTGAGATGCGGAAAGTTTTGTATTGGGCTTTCATCACAGTACTGATGTGTTTGCTTAAACTCTTCGGTAAACTTCAATAGCAAAATAACGTAAAATCTAAAGAAAGTTCTGAGATGCTGTTTTCTCCATGTGCTGTCTCTTTGTGGAAGAAAAGTTTATTAACTGTTAAACAGGTTATGACAAATCTCAGTGGACCAAAAACTGATAATAGTGCTTCGTGTACACAGTATTTTATTTTTCATGTGGTGGGTGGAGATCTCCATGGGGAATTCAGTGTCCCCCCCTCAGTTTTGTTTTTTTGGTGTCAAGATACAAAAGAAGAAAAAAATGCAAATAAACACATTTGACTTAATATAGCCATAAATAAGTTTAGTCCTAACAGAGGCTGTTTTCCTGATCTGGATTTAAGAACTCATTGCAGAATAACTTCTTGGAACACAGGTAAGAAGTTTTACATAACAGATTGAAAGTGAATAGTTTACAAAAAATTCAAATGTTGAAATGTCTTTGCAAGAAAAATTGACACATTTATGTAAACAAAAATACATCACATAAATGAAAAAACCATGCAGAAATATAGCTTAAATATATTTAGGGTGAAATTATTCACTTTATGGCGATATTTGAACACTATCTACAATACTGTAGTGTTTCTTCTGCCTAGTGTTATAGGCATAAAAAGGACTTTTTAAACAACATATCCTGAATTTATAACCTGTATTTTTGATTTAAAAAAAAAAAAATTGACACTGAAAGATGGTTAAGACATACTAAGTCTGGATCTCAATTTCCAAAATAGTATGTATCTGTCTTTGGTTTTTTTGTGTTGCTGCTGTCAGAAGCAAGAGCTACCACATCCTGGTGAGAATATGTGCCACTGTTAAAACTGGCATTGCTGAGTGCAGTAATTCCTGCCTGAACACACACATGCATGACTCCTTGGCTGCTTTCATGTACCATTTTTGACCTTTGGGGAACTTCTTGTCTATGTGGTAGAGCTCACAGTTTTTCTCAACTATTTCAGGGAAAGTTTCAAGACATTTTGGATCTTGAGAAGGATTAATCCCTCAAAATGGTGAGAAGCTAACTGAGAGAAGTAATTTTAGGTTTAACTCTTCCACCTTTTCTGCTGATGCAAAGTGAGGATTGATTTGCCAAAAGGAAATTTGCTACAAAATGGGCATTGGCTTTAAAATTATGAGTTGGTAGTACCAAAGATTTTTCTTATCACTTTACAGTATAGACCACCTCATAATATTTCAAATTGAGGACTTTTTCTTGTATTCTTTTATTTTTAATCTCTTTGTCATGGAAACAGTTCACAGTGACAACTCAATAGTCCCATATCCACCTGTGTGAAGTCAAGGTTTTAGATAGTGTGTCTTGAAGAGATACCAAAATCAACAGCATTTGTGATCTAGGATGAATTAGAAAATGAGTCAAAACACTTTAATCAAACCAGCCACTGTTTTTACTTAGCACTGATGCTTCTATATGAACAGCATATCAAGCTACACCACGTGGTTTCGTGTTTAAGTTTGTAAATTAGACACCAATCTGCACTAGAAGTTTGGTAAAAGTGGAGAAAATAAAAATATATTCAGAATGTTTGTTTAAAGCATAATACAAAATTAGTCAAATTAATGAGCAAATATTTACTGTATAAGAGTATTTTAGAGTTTATATTGTCCAAATGATCTTTACAAAGTAAATTGTTTGTGGACAGCCAATATTTGCTTTTCAAACTGTCACTGGCTGGACTGACTGCCTGGCAATATTCCTTTTTCCTGATTAGATGTATGAGTAATATTTCCAATGAATATTTTTGCAGTTCTAGGTTCCACAAATACTCACATACGGGTACTTTAAATTTGGTGTCTGAATCCATTATGCCTGCAAAATTAATGGAAATTGTTGCTCAAAGATATTAATTAATGAAAACAGCAAAAGGATATTTCTGTACAAAAATGAATTGCAGTGTTTTCCCCAGCCTAACACGCAGACGTCCATTCTCTGGTGATAGACAATGCAGATACTTATAAAGAAATAAATATACATAAATAAAACAATTGAATTTTATTTCCTGCTTGCAAACTGTGTGTGGGTGGCAGTTTATTCTCTTCTCTTATTCCAACTGGGTTAGATTCAAGTTGGACTTGAACACAGTTTGCATCTTGCCCTTTTTCTTGTGAATCTTGGGAACTTGTAGAAAGGGGTCATTTGGCAGGAGAAAATGTAGTGTTTAGTTAGACTTTGCAACAGAAGCGAAGCTTGACTTATTGTACTCACATGGTGGCTGGATGGTGCTTGGTTGTTCCTCTCATGTCAGTGAATCAGAAGCCAGAGGTCTTACTTTTTTTTCTTTAATTCCAGACACAGAATAGTGTCTTGCAAGGGTCAAACAAATATCCATATATTCAGAAGCAAAAATCATGATCATGCTGAAGGGTTTACAGTCAAGTTGGAATGTTTCAGAATTTGAGTCAATATCCACGCCCAGGCTGTTGTTGCAAAAATTTAGATTGAAAAGGAGGGATAAAATACTTTAAAATTGATGGAATTTTCAATATAAGTTTTTACTTAAATATTTTCAAATTCTCGTCTGCATTATATGCAAATACAAATTGTTCTACTTAATTTTTAATAGGTTTTAGGTAGACACGATATCTGCCTAATCTGGTATGAGCATAGGTTATATGTTGCACATGTAAGTTTATTGTTTCTCGCTATTGCAAAGGTCAAAGGTAGGTTTGAGCTCTAGAAAGCCTGGCTTCTACATCCTGTATTGGCTTAAGGGTAACATCCAAACTGCCCATGGCTGTTAGCTCTTTAGACAAGATGCTTCTGAAGCTATGACTGTGCCAGCCTATGAAGGGGGTCAGGGACTGGTCCCTGACTGAGACTTCTGAATACACAGTTAAAATGCACTATTAAAGTCTTTGTTTATACAATAAAAACATCTTATTGCACATGCTGTTAAATCAGAAGAAATCAGGGCTGCAATCAATTCAACTTTTTGTGATGTTTATGGGACACTTGTTAAAATTTGGAATTATTGGTGTTGTATCATGAATATATACCTTAGGAAGATGAGAAATGATTTTTACATCCTCCTGCTAAAAGAAAGTCTGGTGGAAGCTTCATTTGGAGTCCTATCCATGATGGTTTGGCATGGTTGTGGAGTCAGGCCAATGCAGTGTGCTGGAGTGGAGGCTTGCAGAAGTGATGGGATAGAGGAAAACAGGCAAAGTCTTTTTAGAATAAAGAACATAAAACCAGCAGTAGGTGTGATATTTGCTCAATGAACAAATCACCCAGCAGTTAGATAACCACCACAGCTTCTCTGCAAAAGGATTTGCCTCGCTCTGCTAGGCAGAGCTTCCTTTAACTGCTCCCAAGGGCTAGAAGATTTGGATTAGAAAAATGTCACCTCCTCCTCCTTCCCAGGAAAAGTTGCTGTCAGAAGCTGTCCTGCATCTAACATTGACTTGGACACTAATCTTAGCTTCCTGTCTCTTCTGTACTTTTCTCTACCAAGGAGCTAGGTGACACCAAGGGTCTGAACCCTTGTTTGAGAGCCCGTTTTGGGATTTTTGTGTCCTCCTAAGTATGGTCCTGGGGTGCTAGCAAATGAAGTTTGAAGTTCCTTGCTCTATTGAAACTGTACAACCACATCAACTCTGAAGTCTATCTGAAACCTGGAGGTTTTGCTCTGTTCCCTGGGAGTTTGAGTGCACTACTGCTAAGAGACTGGATGAAAGAGTAGAGGGAGAGGAATCTCTTGTTTCTAGAGTCAGAAATAACGTTTGAATGATATTCCCCTATTCATGTGGGCTGTTAAGATATGACTGAGCCCAGAGTTAAAAAACTTTTGCAAAATTTATCCTTAGCATGTTCACCCAGTGGGAGAGAGAAAGACCTCCACCCTAGAAAGACATCACACACCACTGTAATTGGCAACATATGCATTAGACACACAACCTAAAATTAAATTGACATATCCCAGGGATTCGATCTGCTGTCAGATCTAACCTACCACAAAGTGACAAGCAGAGCTAGACTCACTCAGAGCCTCTGTCTCTCCCATCAAGCTTCAATGATAGGATAAAGTAGGAGTCAAGATTTGTCACCATCTTTATGTTAAGTATTCTGAAGAAAGATATGATCATCAAGATAAGTAATAATTGTGAAAAACCTAGAAGTCCACTGTGTCCTGTGTGATTTCTTACCATTTCTTACATTTTCTTCTGATTCATCTTGTGCCAGTCATTGCTGAGGAAGGTTATTGGATGACTGATTCACCAACTGACATGACTTTCCATGCAAATTGTTTCTAGAAATGGACTTGAGAACAAAATCAAATAAAATGGGTTATTAATGAGAATTAAAAGGATGGCTGGTGTCCAAAGGAATGTACAAATCTGTAAGCCAACAGAATGACTTCTAAAGCAAATATGGTGAAACACAGTTGATCCTGTAGATGTCTGTTAAACTCAGGGATTAAAAACTAAAGAAGCCTCATTGGCCTCAATCATCCTTATGGCTAAGATGGCTCATGGTAGTGGGCACTGTGCTGCCCACTAGATTTTCATTTTGCTGTGTATTGTCAAAAAGATGATGTCCACATGCATAGAGGCTGAAATATTGATTTTAAAATGAATAGGAGTGGGCATTTGCAGTTCATCTGCCACTAAGAGACAGAAAACATTTTTTTGACTTAGCAGATACTTACATTTAAAATATTTTTAGCTGTAATAGTAATCCCTAACTATTTAAAAAAAACCCCAAACTAATTGGAAAGAACTGTTTATCACAGCCGAGCATTCCCAGAAGGGGAATCAATTTATATAAACATGCTAAAACTGACCTATTTATGAAATGTTATGGAGAGCTCAGAAGAGAACCACAACAGATCTTTATCTTATGTTCACTGTTTTAAAAGATCAACGGTTGGGTGAAGGCTGAGGCTGGCTATCACATGTGTTTTAGATGTGAATGTCAAGGTCATCTAAAATCTGTTGCCAAAGTCACTGTCATTGCCAGCAAAATGTAAACTAATGTTCAAGGGCTCTCATTATATGCTTAATATGAATATGCTTCCCTTTGCACATAAATCACTATGAACACAGCAATCAGTTGCTCCTGCAAAAGTCACAAAATATAAATGCAGATAAAAGAAACCATCACAAGTAGTAGATGTAGCCCCTAAGGAAAAAAACCCCAAGAAGAATATATTTGTAATTTAATACATGGTAATATGCTATTTAAAAAGTTACATTAGTATGTATATAAGCATATTTATTTTTAATGCAGTTTAATCTAGTAAATTAGTATGCATGTCAGAAAAATATTTGAAAAGACCAAATATGCTCTCCAAGTTCTATTTTGTCCATAAAATGTCTGTCACCTTCAGAGAACTTTCCACAGACCTCATTTATCTTAACCAAAGAGGAAAATCCCCACACAGTTGAGATCAATTGCAAAATTACTACAGAAACCATCAGAGATGCAATTTCTCCCAGCCTTAATTTTACCAGGTAAGGATTCTTTCTGCAAGGACTGCCGTATTTCTCTTTCACTAGGTGAGCATTAACCATGCATGGTCATGTACACTTAACGAAGACTGGAAAGGTGCAGAACAGCCTCCTTTTGTCAGGATTTTTGTGTAACAGGTTGGCAAAGTTCAGTTACATCATTTGCTCCTCTCCATTAATACCCAGATGCAAGCGCTGCATTCAGAGCTCCTTGGGAGGTTGTGAACATGCAGAATGCTCCATGTTAGCAGTGGAGCTGCCTCAAGTATCATTCAGCAGCTCCTGGTCTGTCTGCACTGATGTTCCAGATGTTGATACAGATGTTTCTCCTGAGCACCTAGTTACCACAGAAAATTTTAGGTCATACAGAAGTACTTTATCATTGCTGGAAATTGCAGTGCTCAGTCTCGAATTCTAAAGTTTCCCGAAAATCAATGCAACAGTGAGGCAAAGCCTGAAGCAGCATAATTCCAAACCTACAAAATTAGAACAGTTGGAAACGCTGACAAAGAATGAAACAATTTTCCAAATGAGAGAAACACATACAAGCTTAGGAAAGAGCGAGATATGGATTGTCTAACAGTGCCCTGTAACAGTGTTTTATTTATGATGTTGCCCAGTAGCACTGCTCTAAGCTAAGACAATCACCATATAAACATGGATATTTCTGAGAGCGTTAGCTTCATTCACTGAGGAATTGAGTGAGAGACAGGGGAAAGGCAGACATTGCCTAGGAGATCAGGAGGGGAAAAGGCTGACAGAAAAAACAAGGAGAGTGCCAAGGCAAGGAAGATAGTGTTTGTGTTTAAAAGTAGAACTTGAAGCTGTGCCAAATCAGAATTTTCTTTAGGAACTTGAGAGCTGAAAACTGCATGAGCATGCTCAGATCATGGGCAGAGGGAGACATTGCAAGTTCACTGTAATGTGCTGTTATGAGGCTGGGGAGAGAAAATGGAGAAAAGAAAGAAATGGCCTTTGGCCACTACTGTAATGAACTGAGGAAAGATAGAACATGAGCCTTAGCAATTCTTTCAGTAAGCCTGGCTCAAGCAGATGGTGTTTAACAAAATCTAGTAGCAGGCAGGGGATTTCATACCCGTTCTATTCTAGGACCAATAAATAAATCAATGATACATATGCAAAAATAAATACATAAACAGATGAGATTCAGCTGGTGAATTTGGTTTAGCTCAGAGTTTGCAGGGGGAAGTTTCTCTAAGTTGAAACTCTGAAACTCAGGCTTAAATGGCTGAACTAACATGGGCTTGAAGAAACTCTGCACAAGTCCATAAGTTGTTGGAATGGCACAAATTAATTTTGGTGGGAATTACTCTGGAGTTGAGTTCAGCCCAGGGGGTTCACAGCTCTTAGTTTTGGTTCTCTGAGATCGCATTTACATAGGACACCCTTGTTGGGAAAATACACTTCATTTGGAAGGTTATTGTGAAATTTTATTACTGGCTCAGCACAGTTCTGGATAGTTTCTGTATGGACTGAAACTTTAGCAACAAAATTGCAAGAAAAGATTTGTTTTTACTGCCATAAGAGACTAAAAATTGAATCTTTTTTAATACAGGCTTTAAAATACAGCATCTCATCTATGGGATTTGTAAGGTAGGTAGTCATCCTCCTTGCATATCATGAATTCTGCATTTCCGTTTAGAAGATAAACTGTAGAATTCAGACGGAATCTAAGGCTCCTTGCCCCATGCAAGGAAATAATGACATCCATGGCTGCAGGGTATCAGCGTAAAAGGGTTCAAACATTTTATAAAGTGTGTTAACTCACTACAATTAATGATCTTATTGTTATCGAAAAAGCTCAATTCCTAACAAAAAAAGAATAAAAGATTCAAACCATCATTTCTCCCTGGTCCATCTTCCCCAAAATGGGGCAGTATGTTACATTACAGTGGAAGAAACTAAATGGACTGGAAGAGGTCTGTACAATCTTAAGAAGTGAGGAAAAAGGTAAGAAGGAATGATGGTTCACTGTGCTCTCTCTGTTCTTCTGTGGGCATCTTTCTACTGGTCACTGGTGTCCATATACTGGACCAGCTGAAGGTTTTATTGACTTAGTTCTGTGGTTTTTTTCTCATGTAGAAATCATCACTATTCAAAAAGCTGGATGGCTGTGCTCTGCTCCTACATTTCAGGGAACTGAAGAAAAAACCCAAGAGATCTTGGTCAAAACATTGTTGCTTTCTTTAATGAGAAAAACAGTAAAGACTTTTCCTCCAATATGCAACTGGATAAACTTTACAGACATCATTCTGATGGAAATTCAGAGCATTCAATTTCCAAATACTAGCACAAGAACTGGTTACAGTATCACAGAGATGAGAATGCTTTCAAGAAACCACCCACATTTCTCCTGCCTTAAAGTGCTGTATTCCTGTAATTTCTGACAGAAGTAGTTCTAATCTGTTTTAGAGACCCTTAATAATGGAGAGTTTACAACTTCCGTGGATATTTTATTTCTTTTTGAATGTTATTACCTAAGGCCCAATATGGGTCTTCCATGTTTCAGTTTCATCATACTATTTTTCTTGGTCTGTTCAGCCTCAGTAGAAAGTGTATTATTCCCATTTTCTTGGATGCAGTTTTTTATATGTTATTATGCCCTCTCAGGGTTTTATTTTGTAGACTGTGTCCTAGTTTACATTTGAGATCAGACCTTACTTCAGCTACTCCATTCTATCTTCAGTAAAGGAAATGTATGTCATATAAGCGATGAAAAAATCTGTATTAAAAGTAATAACAACAGCAGAAACTTGTGTGTTCCTGACTTAATAATAACAACAGCAGCACTTTATCCAAGCAGACCATTGCTTTGGAGTGGAATCCAGGATTCTGTGTAACCACAAAGTTCAAGAGCTTGTAAAAGAGCACTGTGGCAGGAGTAGACTGTACTATTCTACATTTTATTTAAATACTTTATCAATATTTGGAAATGTCATACTCATTTGGAAGTCACTAATACTACAGATGATCTGCTACTGTGTTCATGTTGCACCAAAATAGAGAAATAAAGTAATAGATAAATTATTCTTGCTATTCAAGTCTACAGCCATTTTATTTTCTGCAGAGATAATATTAACCTTCATGAGAAACTGTGTATCTCAGGCCTGATTAGCTAAATGAGGAACTTGCATTAAAAGGGCAGATTTTTCTTAGGTGCTTTTTTTTTTTGAGTATACAAATTTTAATACAAACACATCTTTTCAGTGCTGTGATAAACTTGATCTGTGCAAGGGACTTTCATGCTCTCAAAATAATTCAGAGTTAAAGCTCTCTCTAACGTGCTTCACTGGATATCTGTTTATTCTTAGGAATACTGAAGATTTTAAACAGTATGACTCTGTCCCTTGTCCCTGATTAGTAATTCAGTAGAAGCGTCATAAAAAAAAAAATCAAAGAAATGAAAATAAGTGGCATGACACTGGAGACCCCATTCGAGCAATGTTGCAGCTCATGCTGGAAATGGAATCTCCAGTTTCATTTGTTTTGATGTACTGTATAAATATTTAAAGAATGCAAGCTGCAATTTTATCCAGCCTTTGCTGAATTTCAGTGTAATGTCTTGGTGGGGGTCTTAATGCTGATACTAATTTCTCTTAGAATTGCTGGTTCAGCAGACCTATGGGGGATGTATGTAAACCCATTTCTGCTCAAAAAACCAACACAGAACGAGTTTGACTGAAAACAATGTTTCAAGTCTCATTGAAATACTGCAGAAAACAGTGAGCTTTGTATATATGCTATGGAATTCAATGCATGAATGATGAATCTCACCTAACCTTACTCTGCATATGTGCCTTTTACTGCATTTCAGGCCTTTTTGGTGTAGAAAGGATGCTTTCATATGCAATGAATTAATTTAAGAGTGACTAAAATAGCCAAATAACTTCAAGAAAGTAACAGTCATTAGAGAATGTTTTGTGATATTTTTATTTAGAACATTCATATGAAAATCTCATAACCTGCTTATTGAGAAATCAGATCCTAGTGAGATTAGAGAGCCAGAACACTCCATCTCAGAATCTAACAGTGGTGTAAGATCAACAGTTAAAGATTAATATACTAAAGTGACAGCTGTAGTGCTCTGTGGATTAAATTGAGGACCATAAGAGCTAAAAATATGAAATGAAGACCCTGGAATTTCTATCATGGGTTAATTACAGAATCACATCCACCAATAAAACATGTCTGATGGATACATGTAGTCTATCTTGGGGGATGAAAACCTGCCACCTAAAAATCTAACAGACTCTAAAATCTACCAGACTCACAAGGTAATTACTATGAGCTGCAACATGAAAACTTGTGGGAAACCATAAAGTACCATCAGTCATTTGGCTGTTAATTCATCCTACTTTCCAACTGTGTGTTTGCTGAAGAGTGTTCACAACATCTGAACAGAAGAACACATGATATGGGAGGATACTCCTGTGGGATCATTCATCTGACCACTATGACATCCCTACTCTTAAATAAAATAAGGTAGGGCTGCTGTTTGGCCCTGAAGCTAAGTGACAGAAGGTAATTCCTGTCCACAAGACCCCTTGAAGAGGGTGGCTCTGTCCAGGCTGCTTCCTGGGAATGTTGCTTGGTTTGTGCTCTTTCCAAGCTGTGTTCCTGCACTGTGAGTCATCGCATCCAGAGCTGTACCTTGAACAACCTTAGGAATTCAAGGTCAGGAAAAATCACAGGACAGGACTTGCTCATGTACCTACCCCTGTTTCATTAGGAATACAGTCAAAGTTCATGGACAAGGGCTTTGTCCAGCCTATCTACTGGTGGTGATGCTACTAAAGGAAAGGGAGCATGTGTGACCAGCTGCTGGATGCCTCAGAGAATAGGTCCGAAAGTTAAGCAGAGAAAGCCTTGGTTAGTTCTTCACCAGCCTGCATGGTTCATCAAAAATCTCCCAGACTAATATTTTCAAGCCTTTAGTCTTTAAATGTAGCCCTGTAGAAGAAAGTGTTGGCTTTCCCTATAAAAGGATGGATTTTTGTTTAAATAGGAAACAGAGCAAGCTATTGTTAAGTATTACTGAGGTGTTTCTGGGAGTGTCAAGACTTTATTCTTCTCTGGGAGAGGATTATTCATGAAGACATCATTTAAGACTACGAAGACTCCCATACTGCAACACAACAGCTCACTGAGCAGACAAAATACGGGCAGCACCAAAAAATGTAGCCTGGTTTTGGAGCCTGAGGAGCTGGAAGGCAGTTGGCATCAAAACAGCAGGTTTTTGAGCTCCCCAAAACCATTTCAGAGGGAGTGTAAATTTTGTTTCGTTTCTGGAGTTTAAGAAGCATTTGTTCAACCCACTCAGGCACATGTGGTGATTCTTGGGATGTCCTGTGCAGGGCCAAGAGTTGAACTTTGATGATTCTTGTGGGTCCCTTTCAGCTCAGGGTATTCTATGGCTCTACGATTCTACTTTATTTCCTTGAAAAAATAGATGAAAAGGTTTTGTTTTCATTAATATTGTCCAAGAGAAATCATCTCTCCAAAATATTTTCCTGTTCATTTCAGAGAGAACATGTCTTGTATGATCTGCTCTCCGAGAAAGCAGTCCCATGTTTAAACATGCCTATACAAAAATATGGGGAGTATACTTATTTTTGGTTGCTTTATATATAGATGAATATAACACTGACCTCAAGTTGTTAATCTCACTTCAAAGAAAAGTTGTCTTTTCTCCACGTGATACAACTGTCCTTTCTGGAGCTTGCAAAAATACTCTTTCATGCTCTGGGTCTGCTGTTTTTAAGGCAAGGAAACACATCCCATTGCAGTTTTCTCATTCTGCTCCATGAGCCTTAGATAATTCACAGCGCTGTGTAAATAGCTCTTGAAATTTGCCCCATGAGAGATAAGCAGTTCTAATAGTTTTCTACCTTTGTTAACCTCTCAACTGTGATTTACTTCCTTCAATGAGACTTCTGTTTTCAAACACAGACTTTCATTTTGGTTTTGGTGCAATGAAGTCTTGCAAAGAAAGCTCACAATGTTCTCTCTTGTAGCTTTTGCTGTTGTTTTTTTCTTATTTTGCAATGTCTTGCTAAATTTTTCCTCAGAATTCTGATAAGAACACCAGGAGTAACCAAGAGAAAGTTCAGAGTGAAGAAGAGGAGAAGACGCTTCCTGATTAGTAAGAAAAATAAGTATTAAATGGCCAATATTTTGACAGATCTGCAATGCATGTCCAGTTAAACAGTTGGAAAAATATATACAAAGGCATAGCAGATTCATAATTACATTTGTCCTAAACCATGGTTTTTCAGCCTATTCATAGAAGGCAGTTTATGAGCCTGTTCTGGGCTTCTTCTGGTTGAAAGGGAGCATATAAATATAAAGTGCAGCCATGGCTGCATTATGTACTGTATGTCAGAATACTGAAGAAATAAAAACCATGATAGACTGTGGAGTGTGCTGTGAAATAGAATTAATGAACGTGCTAATAAGTAAATTATTAAAGACATATTAAATGTGTTATGAAGCATAATTTGGAGTAGAAAACAAATTATTGTTTGCAGATGACCAAGGTTTGTTACTTTGAAAGCAGAATCTCAAAGTAAAGCAAGTGCAGATTAATTCCTTGCCTTGTACCCAAGACAATTAATTTTTTCTTTCTCAGTGTTGAGGGAGGAACCCAAGATTAGTTTTCAGAGTGTTACATGAATAAGTAAAATTAATGTGATACCTCTATCTGCAGAGTGCATTTTTACATGTGAGGATAAATTACTTTTGTGTCACTTTCAAACCTAAATAGTCTCTGTCAAGAGAATAAAATATCCATTAAAAAGATATTTTTAATGCTTATCAGAGGTGTTTCTGTGCCAAATACACACTATCCTGTGAAGTACAGAATAGTGTGCTAGTTTCTCCTTTGATCTCAATATCCTTCATCCTGGTCTGCTGCCAAGGATCATTCACTCTCTGCACCCATCAGCTGGGACAGGAAAAAATGAATGCAACTGAATTCACATCTCACTTCTCCTATTTCTCTGTCTGACTGACTCTGATGTCTTCAGGGAAGCTGTTCCTCCCTAGTGTGGTATGAGCAACACCACCTACATCTGTACCTTCAGCACAGACAGATGGCATCTCCCTTGCTCAGTCAAATAAGTGCCCCTCTTTAAATCTTGGAGCTGGCCATGTTATGACGACTTTTCTGAGGAAGGACAGCCTGTGGCACAAATACATTACAAAGTATAATGCAGAACTACTGATCTAACTCTGCCCACATCAGGATGTGATCACCTCAGCATGGCACTGTTAGTTCAGGTGCCAGCACTATTAGTTCAGGTGCAGCAATGTGCTAACACGGCTCTGCTACTTCCAACATCCACAGAATTTTTCCTGCAAAGCCTTGCTCAGCTCTGCTGTGTGGTGATACACAGGACCTATACCAATGCCCTGTCTACATGATGCCTCCTCTTAGATACCATATCTGCATTTATATTTACCTCTTTATTGGATTTAACCAAAATAAATAAATTTCCTTATAGGAAAAAATTCTTTACTGTGAGAGTGGTCAACATTGGAACAGGTCACCCAGAGAAGCTGTGGATGGCCCATCTGGGGAAGTGTTCAAGGCCAGGTGGGATGGAGCTTTGAGCAGCCTGGTCTAGTGGAAGGTGTCTCTGCCCATGGCAGGGGAGTAGAAATGAGATATCTTTAAGGTCCCTTCCAGTCCAAGCCGTTCTATGATTCTGCTCTATGAACTTAAGTGGCAAATTGACATCCAGTAAAAGACTTTGCCTTGAATAGTTCACTATCCGAATAGAGCAGGAGGAATAAGGGTTTGCCTAAAGCAGCAGTTTAATGTCTGGCATGCTGGGGTTTGAATTTGCACTGAACCAGCTCCCTCATGCCTCTGGTGATGCCTAAAGATTTTTAGTTGTTTGGGAAAGATCTGTGTTTTATTCCAGGCATCCCTGGACTCTGCCTCTCAGAGGTGCTCTGTGCAGGGTATGTACACCAAGGGAAGCCAGGTCACATCTGTTGTGTTCTATGCCCACCTGGTGCCCATCAAACTGTTGCTGTTGAGACGGATGTGACACACACAAATCACACACACCAACTTCAGACAAAAGGCAAAAGCATTTTTTGTTCTACAAAACACCTTTTTATACAATATCTTGGCATTTGTGCTACGTGTTCATAGGCTCAAAAGTTAACACCTTACAAACTGTTGGTTGCTTCCACTAACACCCATCCTAAAGTGCAAAATAGCCTCCTGAGAACAGCTGTGTGGTTTTCTTCTTTTATTTTGATTTCTTGCTTCTGTTGATGCTAAAATTCTCATGGGTACAAACCAAATTCTCAAGGGTACACAGTGATTGTGTCGAGGTCGATGTCTTTGAGGCTTACAGAAAAGTTGTCAGTTCCCACATCAAACCACACATCTAATTGTGATGTGGGGGCTTGTCTGTGGCTCTGTGGCCAAGTGTCACTGCTCACAGCTGCCAAGACAAGTTCTCTGCCAAGACAGCCTCCAGCTGTGTGGGTACAGGCCTGACCACTGCAAAGGGCAGCGCAGGCTGGCAGGGAAACAACAGCCAAGCACTGTTCTTTCATGCTGATTCTGTGACAGCACAAGGTGTGCAAATGTTTACAGCACCATAGGGAACAAATAACTTAGGATTCACCTGAAAACACAATGCGGAGGTGCCTAAAGTCACATGCTCGAGATTTCAGAGAATAGTTCCCTCCTGACAATACTGTGGTATCAGACATCATAAAGCCTCAGAGTATCTTAAAGCAAATACACGATGTTTCCTTAGACTAGACTAATTTTTCTGGGTAATTTTTTCCCTATTTGTTCTGATTTCTACCATGCTTTTAGGGTGATCTTAAAACTTGACTGTATCATGAGTTTTGTTCTGGCTGTATATAGCTTTATTATTTTCCTACATGCTATAGAATAGAATATTTCAGTTGGAAGAGACCCACAATGATCATCTAGTCCAAATACCTGACAACTACAGGGATGACCAAAAGTTAAAACTTGTTAAGGGCATTGTCCAAATGTCTCCTAAACACTGACAGGCATGGGGCATTGACCACCTCTCTAGGAAATATATTCTTATTTCTATATTTGATTTGATATGGTGAAACTGTGAAGAATCACCAGTACTCTGCCCTGAAGTGTTGTCACCACAGAAAAAACAGCAATGGGTCCAAACAGACAGTGCTTTACACACATAATTCTTGGCAGCCTAAACTTTCGTTTTTGCACTAAAATAGCATAAATGTCCCTTAGAGAGGGATTGATTAGGATTACTGGATTACTTATATCCATTTTAAAGTATTTTTGTGCTGCAAAGGTGGTGAAAGGGCCCTAATTGTGAATTAAAACAAGGCCTTTTCAGTCGAAATTGATTTCAATTTTTGTAATCATTTAATAATGGTAATTATGATCCATTGCAAGTGTTCCATGCCTGCAACACCCATGACATAGCTCTCAGTGGTATACCTTGCAGAGCCAGGTGTAGTGATGAATGCCAGACATTCCTTCAGTAGTTTTTCAAAGGATAAGTGTTTTACTGCATATGTGTCTATGTGCATTGAACTTTGGTATTGAAAAGACCTCGTGGCACATGATACCCACACAGGTGGCTCCTGTTCCTGTCTGTGAATGGTCAGAACATCACCTTCTCTTGCAGTAACAGAGATTGCACAGGGTTACAGTCAGGTGGTAGCTGCAGCTATCCTGGAACAGTCAGCTTGCCCAAGTTATCCACTGCCAACAGCAGATGGGAATGACCCACAACCTGCTTGTAGAAATTCCTTATGTGTTGGAATTTTTTTAGTTTCCTTTTGAATTTTTTGAACTTATTCCAAAAATCCTGTCTGTTTTGAATTTCTTTCATGATCCTTCTCATTCTAATGCAGGATGAACAAATTTTGGATACCTTTTCATTTACATACTAATATCTGATCAGGGGAAGAATTTTTGATGTAATAAACCTTAAGAAAGTACTACAAGACAAAAATTCAACTTCTGCACAAAATGGGTTGAATTTTTCAGGCTCTTGCACCTCAAGTTGATGACCAGGAAAGTGCAAAACAAATGTGAACGTATACCACTACGGTAAGTGATAGATGAGAGAGAGAGAGCTTATTTTAATATGCTCTTATACTACCTTGTCTATTAGAATGATGTTAAAAAATATATAATTTCAAGTCTGTATGTTGCCAGATAATAAATAAGAGTGAAACCCTTGAGTTTCAAACTCATATGGCACAGGTGCAAATGATTACTCCAAGTTATGTGAACAGAGGCAGCACATGCCGACATTTGGGCACGAGAGCCTTGACATTTGCACATACATCTTCTGTGGGTGCAGCCTAAGAGCAGCGGCAGAATTTTCATTTTCCATATCTGCAAGCCAGAACTTGAGGAGACAATGGTGCTCAGTAGAGCCAGTGAGAATCAGATGGTAAAGTGGATTAGGTAAGGACAATTAAAAGGTTTCAGGAACCCATGTAACAGGAAAGGATCTCAATTATATTTATCTTACTTTGATTCCTGAAAGAACACAAGCTACAAAGTTCTGGCCTGTGCACGCACTTAAGACATTGGAACGCTGAATTAAGATGTATTCATTCAAATCCCTTTTACTGTAAAAGAAGATAACGCATTTCACATCACTCTCCCCATTGGAGTTTAAAGAATACAGTCATGGACATGTTTTGGCTGATGGACCACACTGGTGTGGATCCATGAAGCTGCCTTCCACTAACAGTGACCTGCATTTTTAGGGATAATTTTAAATTTTGGTGAAAAAAGAATGAGTGAAAGCAGAACAAAAGAAAAACCAATGCTCAGCTGACTGAAAACTCCTGGAATAGACCAAGTGAAAACTGATTCCTGTGCTGTTTCATGGCACATCTAAGAAAACTCAGCGGAACAAAAGCTCTTTGAAGCTCTCTAAGTGTTCAGTGTTTGCTGAGGTGCATTGCTTTGCACCTGCGTTTGTGAAATAAGATGTATTTTGAAGGGGGGCAGGGTTGATTTTGGAAGGTGAGATGGCTCACTTTGTTGTGCAAGTCAAGTGCAATGGCAGCACACCACAGATGTCTGCCACATGTTGCACACATTTTAATATTCAGTAGCAAATGCTCTTATTATATGAGAGCAAGAAGAATAAGGTTCATTTCATGCAAGCAGGTGAAGTAAACCCCATTGAGATGTGTGTCATATGGAATGCATAATGGATGATGGTCCAGATGCATCCAAAAAAGAAACGTGCTTTGCGTGCAGCTGAGATAGGGAGGCTTGTGGTAAATTCTGCCCTTTGTCTATGAGGCTTTGGCTCTGGACAGGGATTCTTGTCATGTGTTTCTGCCAAATATGTTAGTATTTAACTCATATGTTTTACCATATATGGGTATCTACTTCAGCACTTTCGTGTTTACCATTTGCGTATTTTTTTTCTTTCTCGTTCTTGCAGAACTGCTTAGTTAAAAATTCAGTGAGCCCAATGATTACTGATTTTACATTAACTCAAGAGAAGACACACACTTTTATTCTGGAATAAGTAGGACACAAGGAAGAAAACCAAACAAAAAACCCCAAATAAAAAAAAAAATCTTAAAAAAAATGAAACAAATTGAAATTCTAAGCAAGAGAACACTACAAGAAAATTCTGTCCTCAAAAATGTACTCAGATTCCAGACCCTCTACAGGATAAGTTTCATAGTTAATTGGATGAGCTGGATTTTCATCCAGTGAGAGGTATGGCTCCATTTTACAATGGTCATTTAGAAGATGAAAGACCTAAATAAAATGTTGTCTGTTTGTCCAAATCTAATGTTCTCTGGGATCCCATTCCAGTCTAATTGTCATAATGATGGTTATAGCAGCTAGTACACAGGTCCTTCCTATGAGATGGAGCTTGAATTTTTAATAAGTCTGACTGAATTCAGATGACAGGGGTCAGAAAATAAAACACAGGCTTTTACCAAAATGCTAATGTGTCAAATCAGGCTGCTTATTTAGGTGCCTAAATATGGATTTACTGCCTGATGTTTGTGTTTTACATTAGATTTGCATGAGTAGCATCTGAAACCTTGCATTCTTCGCCTGAACAAATGAGTAATGTTTCTTTAAGGAAAAAATAAATAAAGCCAAAAAGCTAAAAACCCCAGAGCCTTCATTAGTTTTTGTGCTAACCAACATTCTTATGTTTTATATTCAAACCAGCATATTAACATGAAACAATCATTCCAGATGGAAGAAAATATCACTTCTAGGGTCAGGAAAGGGGTACATAAAATTCTGGCAAATTAGAAGGAAAAATCTACAGGGGCTAAAAAGCTCATTAATATATGCTTTAATCCCCTTGTGGATCGTTGTGGTTTGGACCTGCAAAAACTGAAATGTGAAAATGCTACCATAAGCTGACCAGCTTTAGTGCTGAAAGGCAATATCCAAAATGTTCCTCAGGCTTCCAGGGAATGAAAGGCCTTGAATGGGTATTTCTGTATTGTTCTTCTGAAGATCTGACTCAGTAGATGCCTACCCTAAATTAACATGTCTCAGGTTATGGTGTGAACTTCAACAGAAAGCATGTACCTAGCCAAAAGCCAGCATAATTTATAAGGTACAACACTTTATAAACAAGATAGTTTTAAAGTTGTTTTTCTATTGAAGAAAACAACAACAACAAAAAAAACCCAACCATTGAACATTTTTGTTTTGCCTTGGGGGTAGAATTTCAAGAAACTACAGCTTATGCCACGTTTTAGCTAATCTACCTAAATAAAGCATCTGTAACTCCTTTATGTGGTATTTAGTATTTTGACAAGAAAATTTTACTGATTTTCTGTCACAAAACACTACCATACTATGTTAGTACATGCTCTAAATTTGACTTCTAAAAGTAGAATCAGATGCTCCTTCTTTTTACATATTTCACCTGGTAAGACCAGCAAACAAGTCACATCTTTTACTATCTTTTCTTCCAACTACGGGTTTGGTTCTTTGCAGTGACAGGAGCCACTCTGAGGGGCAGCAACTCATAGAATGAGAGGCAACATTTTTAAATCATATTCAGCTACAACACCTGACTCTTGGCTCCTTTTGATGTGACCCAGACATTAATTATCTCCATGCTGGGAAGTGGAACTCATTTCACATGAGTGCTGATTGAATCTGACCAAAAAGCAAGAGTTGAAGTCCCAACATGATGAGGCTGCAAAGCCAAGCACATGACTGTAGTTCTGCATGAATTTCACCAGCTGGCTGTACATTAGAAAACTCAGTATCCATGGCCAGGACCTGCAGGCATATGAGGGTGCTACTTGAAATGCAGCCCATCTATTTCATACCTTCTGAAGCAAGATGTGGTTTGTAACTGGCTCAGGATGGGTCTCTTGGATCCAAACCTCTTACTGAAGGAAGTACTTACACATAAACTATTACTTCTGCTTTCCTTCCATTCCTCCTGCACCTCTCTTACTGCTTTCTTTCCATTCCTTCTGCACCTCTCTCACCTGCATACACATTTGCATGTGTGTTACTCACATAGTACATGTAACGATTACTTCAAGACTTTGGATCAACAGAAGCTCAGAAGAAAGTGAGGCAATTCTATCAGCCAGGAACCTGAAACATTTCTGAAATGTTTCCTAAACATTAACAGGAGGCAGGAGGTATTTTGATAGTCTTATAAATTTAAACTCATTTATAACAAATACTGAATTTATTGGTTTATTATGCGAGCAGGAATTGCATATTGTATTATAAAATCAAAGGCCAACATAGTTCAGATATCTTCGGCTATAATTAAGACTTCCATGTATTTTACAAGATTTGAGAGAGAGGAATACTATAAAATCTATAGGCCTTATTCATTAAAAAAGCTGCTTATGTAATCAATTCACATTTTTCAGTGTGTTTTATGGCATCCTGGAATATCTGCATTCAATATATATTGGATGATTTCAGCTATAGTTATAATGTTTATGGCTCTGGATCTACAAGTATAGATGGGATAAGGCTGCTGAAAGGTAGGTCTGTTTTTATGCATGTCATTATTTATTATGTATATCACAGTAGCACCCAAACTGTATGTACATGTTTAATGTCACTCATGTCAGTCCTCATTCTGGCAGCAAGATCTCTCCTTTATTTGTAGCTGAGTATCCACAGGATTGGTGCTCTGGTTTGCTTACAGTGGTGGTAGGAAGTCTGTGAAATAAACCAGGTGTTTCTTAAACTGAGTTTGTTTGAGGACTGCCCCCAGAAGCAGCTCCTGGTCTCCTGACTTCTGACCTCCTTGTCTTCTTTATGGCCCCCAAAGGATCCAGTCCTGTGTCCCTCACCTGGCTGATCCTTCTGCAAGCCCATTTAAGCCTCTAATCCACATATATTCCTTTCTTTAGCTCTGTGCACCCATCCTGATAAACCTCCCCAGGACTCTGATATCCTCCTGGTGTGTGGGCCAGTGCTGCTGTGCCTGTCCTATGGACCTTGCTTTGTCCTGCTGCACACCTGTGCTAGTGCTGGTTTGAAAAGAGCAGTTCTTGCAGGCTTTAGAACGGTGCATCAGTGTCAGCAGCCCCAGAGTCACTGACAGTTTTATTTCTATGCCAAGGCAGTGTCAGCCCTAGCTCCTTACTCTGGCAGGGTAATATTTTCTCACAGGATCAGTGAGGCACTCAAATAAGAGAAAGGAGAATTACATGCTAACAATGGCAAAAAAAATTTAAAGGTCCACATATCATGATGGATGAACCTCTTGTATGAATAATTTAGTTAAAACTAGCATCATTACTGCAACTGAAGTGAATGGTTTCTGAGTTGTTGATTAAGATCCTAATTTTGCAGGATTTCCATGCCACTAGCATCCCAAAATTGTCTGATCCACTGATATGGATACCCATATATTTGGTAAAAAGGCATCTGGAGTAGAAAAAGGGAAGGGAAGTATGCTCAGAAAGCCTCTACCTCATATCCAGCCAAGCCTAGAGATATTCTAACCCATTGTACCAATTTGTGGTTTTCTTGCTTTAGACTGAGCAGTGTCATCTTCACAGTTTAAAGGGATCTGCTCAGCTGAGAGGGTGGTGGTGGCCTCCAGTCATGCCTGGGAAGTGCCTGTATATTTGCTGCCTGTATCTGTTATTAATTTGTGTCTTAAAATAAACATGTAGGCATTCCCACAGGAACTTGAAGTTGAAAATATATGAAGGATTGGCAGGATCAGATTCATAACGATGCATTGTTCACATTTGTGATCAGTTTTTTGATGCTGAATATGTACTGCACAGTTTCACTACAGATTTTTTTCTCTAATGATCAGCCTTACTGCTAAACATTTAAAGCAGGATGATGTAAAGAACAAACTACTGCACAGTTCACTACAATAGGGGAAGATTTATTTTTCCAGGGAGATTTCAAGTGGACATTTAGATACTGCCACAGTGGCAGATGAATTAGCATGGGAAAGTGCTGCGGATTCTACTTTCCAATAGATCTAGCATGTTAGCAGAACACCATGGGCTGGAAAAAATTATAATCTACAAATGGAAAATTGAAATATACTGAAATCTAACCAGGGAGTCAGAGGAACATGTCTCCTGGAATGGCTCCTGTGTTGGCAGAAGTGACTGGGCAGTGATCCCAGAGTGTATTAATCTCCAGTCATGAAGCTAACACAGGAAGGTCATTTAGTTATTAGGAAAATAAAACAGGTTTTATAAACTGAAGTGTGGTGATCATGAAAGGATTACACTCTTACCAGTTTTGCTCAGGACTGTCCACTGGCTATGGTTAGGACAGCAGGACAGCCTGTTACAGATTGTCTCCAATCTGTAGGACAGCACAGCTCCCAATCACACAGTTTGGCTTTCTGTCTTTGCCCAAAAAAGGTAGTCCTGAAATGTTGCCAAGATTTATGTCTCAGAGTGGCATCTGGCAGGAGCTAGAGCCATGACAGAGAGGGTGTTAACAGCTAAAGAGTACAGGCAATTGCTGTTCACTGCTTTAGCTAGCACCTTCTCCTCATTTTATTTGCTAATACAAGCATTGCTCATGTATCTTATAACAGCTCTCTGCACAAGGTATCCTTTGGATGTCCCTTGGCCTGCAGAAGCATCCCAGGTCATGATCACTGGAAATTTTGAACCTCAGTAGGCAAAAGAAAGGACAGGATACAAGACTGGGATACTTCTCACCAAATTTTAGTGATTCATATGTAGTTGATTAAATGACTTATTCTATTCACAGACTGAAACAAGAACTTTCATGAGCAAGCCACCTCAGCTCTCCATCTCACAGAGGACAGGTTTAGTTTAGATTTTAGGAAAAGTTCTTCTCTATGAGGGTGGTAGGGCACGGGAACCGCTTGCCTTGAGGAGTTGTGAATGCCCCATCCCTAGAAGTGTTCAAGGTCGGGTTCTGAGCAACCTGGTCTAGTGAAAGATCTCTGTATACACACCAGGGTGTTGGAATGAGATGATCTTTAAGGTCGCTTTCAACACAAACCATTTTATGATTCTGTGATAGGATTGAAAACCTCCAAGAATGGATACTGCACAACTTGTCTGGGCAACCTGCTCCAAAGCCTAGCTAACCTAAGGTTTTGGCATATGCTAATTTGTGAACTGTCCCCTGCATGTCAGCAGCCCTGCTGCACCAAAGTCCACTCATTGGCCTTCTTCATTTATCAGCATAGACACAAGCCCTCTGATTGCTAAGAAGGACCCCTAAAAGCTGGGGTAGGACCATCACTGAACCAAGGAATGCAGCCTCTCCCCCCATCCTGGCCTTAGACTCACACATCAGAGAGAGAGTTGAAAAGAGATCAGAAAGAAAAAAAAAATTGTTTTCACTAGATCTATGTTTTCATTTGCTCATATTTTAGGAGCCATCAGACAAAAGGGCAAGAAAGGAAGCTACAAATCCTTTTCAAAAGGCAGAGAAAAGAAATGAGCAGCAACAACAACAAAAAAAAAAAAAAGGAAAAAGGTAATTTTGAAATATATCCTTAACTTCTAAGCTGTAGAGCCTGGCCTTGGATATTGTTAATGAACCATTAGCCCTGCCTTAATCACAACATCTCTTTCTTTTGTTCTCACACCCCACTGCTTTTTCACAGCCGGACACGCTTGGATTTTCAGAAGTGACAGCACTCCTCATGAGCATGGCTCATGCTGGTTATAATGGACACATCTGTGCTTGCAGTGTTTGTCCGTCATGTCCACTGTTTGCTTTTAGCAGCACGACGAGGAGAGTGTGGCAGCCTGTGTGTGTGTGCATGTGTGGGAGCAGCAGCGAGAATGCAGAGACTACTTAAAACCCTGCTAAGCTGCTCTGTTTCTCAATGCTGTATTTATTGCAACTCACTTTGTAGTCAGATGAATGGAGTATTTTTTAAAGGAATTTTACTCCCAATTGTTTTTACTACAACATAAATTTGCTGACTCTTTATTAGACAGTAAGAACTTGGGCAACCCTTTGTGAGACCTGATCTTCTATTGAAATGTGTTCAGCTTTGCCCTGGAAGTTGGCCTTTCAGCTGAATAACAAAAACTAACAGGCAAAGCTCCCCATTCAGTCACAGCATTGGTTTTCTCTGTGCAAGCCCTCCTCCAACATTCCCCCTCAAATGAGTTCCCTGTGGCAGTGTCAGTACTGGTGAGTGAAACATGGCCAGGGCGTGCTGTTAAATTGTGAGCACAGTTTTGGGCATGGTTTGGCCCTGGCCAGCAAGCAGCTCCTGCACGGTGCCTGGCGAGGTCTGGGGAGCTGCCTGAGTGATCTGGCTGCAGCAATGCTGATGTGGTGAGAGTGTGAGTCATGCCACGTCCATTTGGCCCCCTGCCACGGGCTGGCCTCCAGTATTTACTCGAGGAGATGCAATCACACTATCTACCCTTTTTTTTGTCTTCCCCTTTCCTTTTTTTCTTTTTTTTTCCTCTTTCTTTTTTCTTTTTTTTTGGTCCTCGTTTTTCCTTCTCTTTTTTTTCTTTTTTTTCCCCTCCCCTGCAACAACTTAGATTACCACTGTTTTAAACTCTGATTCTGCACTGAAGGTTGCATGGTAATTCTTTCTGCAGCTTTGGGTTCTTTCTCATCCACTTGCAACTCTGTTTTTACCCTACAGAAATTTCACTGACCCTATGCTTACACTGAGGGAGGTGAGCACACCCTACAGTGCTCTCCATAAGTTTGACTGTTTCTTGTCCTTGAAACTATAGACAAAAACTCAACCATACTCTTATGTAGGCAAAGGATAAAAAAACCATGTTCTTTTTGCTGTCCTTGATAATTATTTTTTTTGCTTCCATATATCTTAAAATAGTTTTTCTTTTCTTATATTTCATCTAGAATTTGCATCTCACATAATCATAGAATCAGAGAACGTTTTGGCTTGGAAGGGACCTTAAAGACCATCTAGTTTCAATCCTGCTGCTATGGGCAGAGAATACGAGGATGTGCATTTCTCGATGGTTTTTTAATTCAAGTTAATCCTATAAATTAGAATGTAAGATACAAAGGGATGAAAAGTTAGCCTTAAAGCATATTTAGATTTCATTTGTCCTTTTGTGCATCTTCCTACCATCATTCATTCAATCTGCTGTTATGCCCCTTTTTGTATATTGTATCCTAACAATCCTTTAGAACATTTCCAGAATGTTTATTAACCAAATGGATATTGTGAGTCTAATGATGCTAAATATCAAATTAATTTCATTATTGACTCAATATTCTTGGATTAATAATATGCTGGTTTGAAATAACCAATATTTCAAACACAAACTGATTCTTCTGTATTTAGTATTTATTTCTTTGAGCCAAACAATAATAATGTGAAGCAATGATACAAATTAATGTTAAAAAGATTCATAATTTACTTTTATTTAGTGATGCTGATAGCCGGAAGAGTCATGGCAAATATAATTAAAGTTGCATAACTCTTCCATTCTATCCTCTTTTTAATTCGCTCATAGTTTTAATTGATCACTATCCATTCCCAACATTTGTATTCATAGTTTCTGTCTGTAAGTGATTTTTTTTTGGTGAAAATCTATGTAAAAAATGTTCCAGCAATTCTTGAGAATAACAAAACTACAAAACTCAAAACTCAAAACAATCCCACAAAGCCATTATTTTTCCCATAAAAAGAATAACTAAAAAAGTCTGTCTTTTAAGAACAGCCTTCATTAAGATAGCTTGAGGAGGAGGATGAAGAGCCAAATACTTTGTTATAAATGGGAAATGTCGATAGGAAAAACGGGACTTGTAGTCATTTTCATGTGCAGAAAATCTGTCACATAACCTGCTATGGAATGGCCTCTTTTGAGATGAAATGATTTGGTAAACATTGGCTGCATTTTGAACAGAGTGGTAATCTTCAAAACAGCTCTGTTTTCATGGAGTATATTTCTTGTATGTAGCTATGAGCTGTTACTCAGGGAACTAATTGTGCAATGAGTGAGAAACAGTTTGAAAATTTGGGTTAAACAGATGTTTTGCCTTCCTAAAATTTGGAAGGTAAACAAGCCTTTGACACAGAGAGTATCCAACATCACTAAAACACCTTTCTGAAAAGTATGGATGGATCAATCTTAGTAGGTCACATTTTAGATCTTTCAGAGTTTAATTACTGCACGGATTTTGCATATACTCTGAACTAAGAATAGAAATCCAGCTTAAATCTTGACTGAATGCTCAATGATCACCCCTAGTAAAATTTTCCACTTCTGCTACCTTTTTCTTCTTTACTCTATATTTGGGCATTTATTGACATCTGGATTTAATTTGACCGAATATGTAATTGTAAATACAGTGCAAATAATCAGATCCTCTTTTTGAGACGAATGTTAACCAAATAGTTTGATTTTTCCCCAGATATATTTTCAGCATCACTTATTTTAGAAAAGCTGTTCCTGTCTTCATGCATCTATCATTAAGCAAAATTGTACTGATTGTCTGTAGATGGAAAAGATCAGGGTTAATCCCGAAAGTAGACTGTGGGCTTTGCTAACCACCTGTCAGCTAAGGACTAGCACAGTAAAGAACAGGTTTGGAGGAGAAGCTGAAAATTACTTCCAAGAAACTTGTCACTGCTATAAATTCTGACCCATCAACAATATTGACAGTGGAATCCTTAACCCCTGATTTTAGCCATTCAAATATTAGGCATTTGGTTTGCATTGTCCATTGTGTAGTCAGTGGAGAAATAGATACGAGTCTTTTTGGATGGTGATGCACCCCAGCTTTCAGACAATGGTGGTGATACAGGATAGACTGTCCTCTGAAGGTAATTTCTGATTTCTTGAGATTTGGAGAAATGTTCATATATTGCTGCAGGCACCTAACCCTTAAACTGCTAAAGTCAGTGAGACAAATCCCAGAGCAGATTCTCTGATATCAGCAACAGCCAGACATAATCTATTGGTAAAATTCAGCAGTTTATCAAGTGATCCTTTTTCAATTACAATAATAGCAAGACTTGGCCATGCCACTTAACAGAAGTGAGAGGGGACAGGTAACAAGGGAGCTGTATTTGCTTCACACATTCAGGAGCAACTTCTGTGAATACTGAGTCTCAGAGACAGTTTTCTTCTCATGTCTGTCACATTCCAGGTGGAAATTGCTGCAGTCCTGTTAGTGCTATTTATTGTATACCTAAAAGTACCCTAGTTGGCACAGAGGTTACTTTCTGATCTTTTATAAAATAAGGAATATTATATTTAAAAAGTGGTTAGTTTTCACCTTTGTTCCCATATTCAATTCCTTAGGCAATACTAGATCAGTTTTGAACTACACTTTTGCTTCTAACCCTGGAATTAATATTTTCAGCTGGTCTAAATATATTTAATCCAGTACAAGACCTTTCCCTTGCATATTTTTTTAAATCTAACTTTTACCTATCTTTAAGTACACATCATGCTATATATGAAAACAGAAAGCCTTCTGAATTGGTAAGCACACACATCAAAGGAAGATGTGAAGAAGGACCCATTTCATAGCTCTGAAACCAGTGATCACAATGTGTCACATGAGACCACCCCTCAGCAAGTAAGAAATTAGAAATGTTGTGGGCTGTTGAACATCAGATTTTCACAGCAGATTGGCACAAAGTTGTTTAGCACACATGTTTCTGTAATTGTGATACACTGGGAAAATTCTCAGTGTTCCAACTTCAATGGCTCCCAGACTCACACTTCCACCTGCGTGGTGTGGTGGTCTACTCTGAACACACTGGCCTGTAATGTGAACCATGTGCTAACATGTGCCTGGCTCAAAAACCTTTCAAACCCACCCTTCCCCTCTGTTCTCCTGACATCTTTAGGCTTATTTCCTCATTTCTATCTTTATGTTTAAAGGACTTACAAAATGGAGAAAATAGAGACAGCAGAAATCTCATGGGACTGGAGGTGTAGGAGGGAGTTGGTCAGGTACTTCCAGTTTGGTAGAGAATTAAATTTGCTCATTGCTCTGTGCAGGCATGCAAGGGTCTTTAGAAAGAAGTGTGGTGGTGCTCTTTGTAATTGGATGACCAGTTTGTGGGGAAAAAAATGATGCATTGCTTCTTTTCTTCAGGTTAAGGTACTACTTTAAAAAAAGTAAGCATGCAAACACATTTCAGGCCATTTATTTTTCTTGTGAGCTGGTTTTTTTTGACCAACACTGTTATAATTCCTATTAGCCCTCACATAAAACTTTGCCTAAGTAAATCTCAGTGTGCTTTCAGTTCTCACTGTATACTTGCTGTCAGAGGTTCACTGCTGAACTCACTGTTGTGCACACGTGTGTTTGTGTGAACAGAGGAGTCTCAACCTTATGACACAGGAATTGTGGACCAATATTTTCATAAAACTTCTATAAACAAGTAGCAGAACATCGGTTCCAGAAATGCATAAATAATATTTATTTAAAAAGGTGCATGTAAAAATGTTAGTAGATAACAGAATATAATGTTATATATATATATATATATAACATATATGTCTATATATGTATATATATAATGTTATATATGTAATGAATTCAGCCATGTTCTCTAGGAAAAAAAAAAAGAGCGAAAGACTCATTTTCTCTCAAAATCCTGGTTAAAGCAAGATGACTAAATTGTATATTACTTATGTTTATATGTATACTCTCACTTACTGCTTGCTATTTTGTATAGGTACCATAAAACTGATAATTTTTACAGCCAGAGATTTTTGGAAATTTTCCCACATATTTGCACTGGAAAATTGCTGATTTACAGAAAACTTCTTCTACAGAGGGAAAAGTTTTAGTGAAATTGTTTTTAAAGGAAATATACAGAGCTATTTTGCTAAGATCAAACCTATTAATTTTGTTATTTTCCAAAAGAATATTTTTTTAAATGCTACTTATTTTAAAATCTGTTTTTAACTATAAAGTCTTGCTAAAGTTATTCTTTGGAAGGCATACTTAACTGGCTTAGATAATTTCCTTCCTTCCTTCCTTCCTTCCTTCCTTCCTTCCTTCCTTCCTGTAAATCTTTTTATCTGAATATCTTTAGTTACAATATCCATCCTATTGATATTTGGGAAATGGCCAAGTTATGGAATTTAGGCTACTCAAGCAGGTTTTTTTTTTTATGGTATACTTAAAAAGACAAAACTATACATTGCTAAAATGACACTTTTACCATGGAAAAGTCCTTATACTGATAATAAATTTTTCAATATAAGTATTTTTGTATAGGTTGAACTGTGTCTAACCCAGAAAGGTCAGTTTTGCTGTTCTAAAATGGTACAGTTTGAGCTTATATATCAGTTAGAAAAGGAGTGACACAAATGTCATCTAAAACATCGCTGTGTCACCCAGAAAACCCTTTGAGCAGGCAGAAGCAACGTCCCCAAGGACTTAAGCAACCCTCTTTTCCTTGTTGTTGGTAATATTAAAATAACACTGAGGCAAAGATGTATTGTCTTTGTTCCTGAGAAGCAGGGCTGCCTCTCTGGATGCTTCCCACATCCCACGGAAAATGGCTGAGCTCTTGGCAGCTCTTCTGGTCCCCACTGACCTTGGGCTAACGCTTCACCACGGGGTCACTGGACAACAGATTGATCACCCTGAAAGTGCCAGTTTCTCAAGGGTTACACAAACAACCTCCAGTCATTAAAACTAACTATAAAAAAAGTCCATCCTCCTTTTTTTAAAGTGGCTGAGTCACAGTTTGAGAATGGAAAAGTGGACAAAATCACTGAACAAACTCATCTAAATAATTTGTTTACTTCTGTTTATCAGGCCTTGTAGATGACAACACAAGTGGAGATGGATGTGAATACTCTCTGTTTGGAGCTATTACTATGACTGTTTTTTTACATTCAAATTAGAGCTAACTCCAATTAACACTGCAGAATAAAGAAAAGTGATTTTCTTCTACAAATGATGTACTAAACTTGTTTTATTCTGATGGTGACACATGAGTCATGGCTGAAGAATAACCTCACCTGTACTATGAAACAGATTCTAGCTCAAGAAGGAACAGATTTAAGTTGGCTGAAATAGCAGTGATTTAGATGTTATTCTCCTAAAAAATATCCCTTTATAGGGAGTTTCAGTTTTTAATTGACCAGAATATCAGAACTTTGACTAGCTTTGCAAGTATTCAGACAGAAGTAGATGTCACTTTTTAAGAGACATAGAATTTCTATCTAAACACGAACATCCTAGAAATAACGATCTGGAATAGTTTAATGCAATTTTTTTCCTAAAAAAAAAAGACAAAAAGTATTGTATTTTTCACTGAAATTTGCTCTGTTGACAAAAAACCAACAAACCAACAAATTAAAACTAAAGTCAAGAATTTAAATGCTGTGGATTGTAATGTATATCTTTAAGGAGAACTGAGAATTCACCCAAAATTGTAATATTGAAAAAATAGAAATAATTCTTAATTTCTTTTTGTGACCACTGTATGAAAACCAAAATGAGTAAGATCTTACCTTTTTTTTTTTCCTTCTTTCTTTTCATAATACAAAATCTAAGGTAGTTGTAAAGATTTTCAGAAGACTGCTCTCGTGCAGTAGACATTCCCAGAGTAATAAACTGCACACCTAAACCTCCAGGATCCTGGTCTTTCACATTCTNAAAAGACAAAAAGTATTGCATTTTTCACTGAAATTTGCTCTGTTGACAAAAAACCAACAAACCAACAAATTAAAACTAAAGTCAAGAATTTAAATGCTGTAGATTGTAATGTATATCTTTAAGGAGAACTGAGAATTCACCCAAAATCGTAATATTGAAAAAATAGAAATAATTCTTAATTTCTTTTTGTGACCACTGTATGAAAACCAAAATGAGTAAGATCTTACCTTTTTTTTTTTCCTTCTTTCTTTTCATAATACAAAATCTAAGGTAGTTGTAAAGATTTTCAGAAGACTGTTCTCGTGCAGTAGACATTCCCAGAGTAATAAACTGCACACCTAAACCTCCAGGATCCTGGTCTTTCACATTCTATTAAGAGGAGGTGAAGTTTGTGTAATGCTAGATATAATTATGAGTTACCATGGTGGTTTTTAAGCCTTCTGGAATGTTCACCTCTTCATAAAAAATTACTATGATGGTGTAAAATGTTATCTATTGTAGATGATAATTCTCTTCTGCTGAGTGTTTAATACAATTAATACAATAAAATTAATTAATAGTTAATGCAATTAAAGAGATTTCAGAGTGTCTATCTCAAATGCTCCAGTGACCTAAAAAAGAAGTTACACAACTTGAAAGAAGCCTGTGTTTATGTCAAGTATTGAACTGATTCAGTGTCCACATGAGGGCTAAGTAAATGGATGCCCCAGCCTCTGTAATGTTGCACTCTAAGATGCATCACATTTGCTTGAAGTTACTCATTCTCTAGGACCATGAAAAGAAGGTAAATTCAGACAGTTTGTCACAATTATAGATATGCCTCCCTTTTCGTTACTTTTTCATTACTTTTTCTCTGTAAATGACCTCTTTCACTGCAAGATATGAAGGTGCAACATATGTACAATAATGAATTAGCTCTTAAGAATTCTGGATTTGATTCATTATTGCTTCATGTACCACAGCCAGAAGCTGACACCAGATTTAAGTCCCTTGCTGACTTTTAGTAAGTATTGCATCCTTTTAAAAGGCAAAATAAACTTTCCAATATCTGTGAAATAGCATTTCTTACAAGAAGCAATGGGCCTATTGCAGCACTTGAGTGCTTAGGTTAGAATTCATATGCTTCGACTTTGAAATTTAGATTCTCTGCCACATCTTGTAAAGGACTCTTGGGAGCTTGAATAAACAGTTTTGAAGAAAATGCTTTGCTTTAATGATGTTTGTGTTTTCTTTGTAAACTGCAATGGAACCTGGTAACCCATGGAGGACATTTGCAGCTCCCAAGTTTTCAGCTATAGTTGAGAGAGAGGAGGTTATGCTGAACTCAATGCTTAGAGCTTCAGATTGATGCTTTCATATGCAATTTGAAATTCATAAATAACATAAACAGACCTTCCTTCCCTCACACTAAATTGCAGCAGAACCAGTGGTGTAAACTGTTTGCTAAAGGAGTATATAAAGAGAAATTCAAAGGCTTCAGCAAACTTTTTGCTGGAGAAGAGCTGAGCTATCCTGTCTTCTCAGACCTTGAGGAATACATTTAGAAACTTGATACACTAGGACTGAGGGGAAATAACATAAAATCTTTTTTTTTCTGAGGAGACCTTTTATATCAGTATATGTTTAGCTGAAAAAAAAAAAGAAGCAAGAAGAGCTGGGTAGACAGCTGGGTTAACAGTAGGCAAGCACTTGCAGCCTGGTGACATTTGTGAAAATAACAATATTTTTCATTTTTAGACTCCTCATTTAGGCAGCCAAGCTTTACAAGCAAGTGAGATCCCTGCAGAGTGAGATCCTTTCAAAGGGTAAACTGATGTGTCTTCATACCAGATGCCTTTTCCTTGCTCATTTATGTCACTTTCTTGCTACCCTGTGTACTTTTCTGAGCTTTTCCAAGCTTTTACTTTTTTTTTTAAATGACTGACAGTTGCTGTGGATTGAACATCTATGGCACCAGTCTAAAAGCCCGTCAGTTCTGCAGAGGAAAACAAATAACCAAAAAAAAAACAAACAAAAAAAAAAAAAAAGAAAGAAAGAAAAACCTAGGTCCAAATCCTTGGCTTTGTGCTCTTTGCTTTCTCCAGCTCCTGCAATTTGACTTAATTTCACTGTCTCTTTCAATATTTACAAAAGTGATGCTCACCTCAGACCTGACCTGCAGCAGCTCTTCCTGCTGCCAACTTGCAGTAAAATTTATTGCCTTGTTTTATCAGATGACATGAAACAATGCCAGCAATTTCTCCAGTGTTATCTACATCTGATCAAACAGCACTGAAATTACCCACACTGAGCAAAGAAATGTTGTTTTCTCTTGAATATTTTTTAACCTGCAAAGTCTACTGGAAGCATACTTGTTTGACAACAGAACTTTTAGCTGGAAGCTTGTCAAAAGGAATACCTGACTAACCAACATTCAAAAGTGCTGGGAAAAGGAATTTTATTTTATATTGCAGAACTTTGCAGTATCATTTGCTTTAAAGGTCAGCCAGCTAAAGATATTTATTGTTCAGAAGGTGTTTTTAATCAATTTGAAAAAGTATGGCTTCTCTCCAACTATGCCTCCCTTCTCCACAAGCACCAGTAATCAGGATTAAAGAAGTTTAAATAACAACAAACCAAGCTTTGTATTTGTGCCTTGTGTCAACTCACACTGCTGTAGGAAAAGGAAAGTTGATTTTTCGTTTGTTACAATGCACTTAAAATGAAGTTAAAAACCCCCCTGTCCTACAGCATTTAAAGGTACCCCCAAAAATTCTCAAGCCCTCTGTTTCACAGTACTTTACACTTAGAATCTATGATCACTCATTTCTTAAACCTAAAGACATGGCAACTTTTGTAGTAGAGTGAGGCAAAGATATCTGTGCTCATGGAAATGGAAGTCAGTAGTGTCTCTGTGTGTATCAGCACCCTGCAGACACATTGACAGGAATCCATAAAGAGGACAGTTGTGTTCATGCCTTTTTGTGACCATGCCCCTTTGAAGATGCTTGAGACCTTTTTCTCTTGATGCAGCTCTGCATAAATGCAGTGCTTTGCAAACCAGTGGGGCTGTCCCTGCATCGCACTCTTGCACATCTCCACCAATATGAGTGGGACTCTTGCATCAACAATAAACGATCATGTATTGTACTTTTTGGATCTTTCTTTTCTTTCTTTCTCTTTCTTTCTTTCTTTCTTTCTTTCTTTCTTTCTTTCTTTCTTTCTTTCTTTCTTTTCTGAAAACGTCACACATTTTGTTGCATTTACACTAACCCAACTTCCCCTTTAGGCAGAGAATACTATTATTATCTACAAATGAGTAATTGAAGCACAAAAAGGTTGAGTGTCAGGCCTATGGTCACAGAGAAAGTACAAGGAAGGTGTATTCACCTTGCGTAACTTGAAGAATCTACCTCCATCAAACTCAAACCCCTTGAGCTGTCCATTTCCTTCCACTGATGTACTGAACAGCAGTGCCCTAATTAATGTTTCAAATTAAATGAATTAAATGTTTCAAATACCTTTCCCCATCTTCAGATTAACACTCTCTTTCTTTACTTCTTCCAAGTTATAAAGATGTGTCAGCATAAAGATCAAATTCTGTACTTGTTTAAAACATGAGCAAACCTTGAAGATGCCCAGTTGCAGCTCTTGGCAGGAGATTGTTAAAACTCAGTGAATGCTGGTCAACTGTTGAATTTTCATGTGTTGCACACTCTTCTGATAGGCATTGTCTAAGCTGTCATTCAATATTCAATCTCAGTTCTGATAATGACAAACATTATGAAAGAAAAAAATCTGAAAGGGAAAAGGGAATAAAGGCTAGCTTCTGTACTCCAGGTCTTTGGGAGTTTACATAGAAATAGAATATAGAGAGTATAGAGAAATCTCCAGCACTGCTACAGTCAATAGGAATTTTGCCTTTGGCTTCAGAGGAGCCAGATTTTCACCCTCAGACTTTCTGTGCGATGTGTTCTCATCTTCCAAAAATCTTCGTTGCTTATTTTATTTGCTTATTTATTTTTAATTTGATGGTGGAAAGTAGGTTCAAAACCGAATTGCTAATCACAGTGCAGTGATTTAGATGTGCAGTGATTTAGATGTATTACCCTGTATTTTCATAACTTGGTCTGTTATGTTTATTTTTAGCTAAGTTCTTTCTTCCTTTTTTCCCTTTTTTCTTTTTCATAGTGGCTTTAGTGACTTCTGCAGAGTTTAATAAACTCACCTTCTTTCAGTAAACTATTTGAAAACAACCATGCTTTTATAATTAAAATTTTGCTTGCTCCTTCCCCACAAACATGTTGTCAGCTATGTAAAAGCTAAACTATGAAGTGGTATTTATTTAATAATGATTTTATGTAGTTGTTTAGGAGGGTTTATTAGGTTAGGTTATTTAAACCTAGCTATGTTAAAAAAAATATGCACTGTACAGAATTACATCAAATTTGTATAGCCCATAATACTAGACTACAATATCAGCATTTTGGTTCTGCATCAATATTTCAGGGATTTTTATTTATGGTGAAGATGAAGACATCTTCATGGAGAAATCCCAATAACTTTACCATACTCTACCTGTAGAAGGCCTGTCTTACTGAATAAAGTAGCCAAATGCAGTATGACTCTGAATATTATGCCTTTAATATTGTGTGAGCATTGTTGATCTCTCTGCAGTCCTCCTACTTTCAAATGTATGCTGGGGGAAGAATTGTGCTTATAAACTCAGAGAGGCTGGAATTCAGTTCATAACTAAGGCAGAAAGGGCTTGGAAATTATCTCTTGCAAGGAGCAGTCATATCTTTCAGCTGGTTGTGCCACGGAGAGCACCTTCTGTGGTGTTAATCCTGGTCCATGTAAGTGGGACTGCTCTGAGCTTTTGCATGTGATTCCCAGGCTGCCCCAGCCAGCAGAACTGGGCTGGCACATGGGAGTGGAAATAACCTGTGCCAGGTACAGGACTCCTGTGGAGCAGTGCAGAGCAGCAGGAGCTGCATTACAACCCAGTCAGTCTAGTGAACTGCCTCTGGGGCAATGCAACTGCCTGTGCTTGTGGTAAGGCTGTGGTTGTTTCCTAAATAAGCTGGTGGTGCTCACTGCAGTTTTTTAGGATATTCCACGTGACCTACCCCCACTGGCCTGGATGAGAATGAAAACCAGGGAACTTGCTCTTTACAGATAAGGTAGCTGAAACTCTTTGGTATTGACTGCAATGAAAAACTGCTGGCTGTGGATGTCGATGCCACTACTACTAGAGCATTGAAATTATTCCAGTTAATGAAAATAGAAAGTGATTTCAATTGCATTAGCAGAACTTTGTTGAAGGGCTCTTTACAAAAGGGGGGATTAAAGAAAAGGTGTGGGAAGCACAGAGGAATTTTAATGTTTTTCTATCCTGACTTTTTATAGGAATGGTGCTATTAATGGCTTAGTGGATGCTTGTTTGTCTCCATGTGAAGGAAGATGGATGTGTGAAGAGTCACCCAAGTTCCAGGGAGAAACTGAGCAAGACAGATTAATCCCACCTCAGCCTGACACCTGGGGCACATCCTTATCTAGGGGGGTAAATGGATCAGAATGTTACCGCCCGTTTATTTATTCTCCTTCTGTTTGGAGACTTTCTCTGATTAATTACTCTCTAGTAATTGCTGCTGTTAACTAATGTCAAACCTAATTAACCTGGAGTCCCTTCATCCAGTACCTTCACCATCCCTTTGCAAAGACAAGAAGGTCATCTGCAAGGAGGTTCTGAGGATGGCCACACTTTACCCATGCGTTTATTTGCTTTGGGCCTTGTTTGCTATTCCTGCTGCAATGCCTGGAGACAGCTTTCTAGAATTCCCATCAAGTCTAATTGGCCTGCTGAAGCAGCAGTGAACACAAGATTTAAGAAATGTTTTCTTTAAAAACTTCTGGTCCTACAGACACTTTGAGATCAAGTTTCACTCTGCTGAAATCACACACGATTCCCTGTGATTTTCATGAGAAATACTGCAAGAAAGTATTAAAAGAGAAACATGTCTCTGTGGTTTGGAGGGACTGATGGCCAGGGGTGAAGAGTGGGTGGTGGTAACATAGCAAGGCATCTACAGAATCTTTAAAGGTTGCCAAAATTAACACATACAAGGTATTCAGTATCAAAGTTTTCAATATTTGGCTCCATAAACACAATACCGGTTGCAAAAACAAAGCTAAGGATTTCATGCTGATTACTTAAATAAAAACTGTTTAATTATGAACATTTGGGAAATGAAGTTATGAAGGACTGACCAATATTGCTACGGCTTCCTAGTGTTCATAGCAGACTGTGAACACTGTGCCAGCATCTTACTGTGTAGTGCATTGTAGATCCATCTATGGTAAACAGTCCTAAGGCTCCTAAGGCTCGGGCAGATGGCTCCATGCAGAAGGAGGTCTCCCATCACTAAAGCCTGTGGCTTTTAGCTTCACTAAGCAGTGGACTTTCCAGTCCAAAACAAGCTACCAGCATAGTCTGTGGAGAAGCTGATCAGGGATGTCAAGATTTTGTCTGCTTTTAGGTATTTTCACAGAGCAGCAGTAGATTTATTTCAGATACATGAATAGGAATGAGCCAAGTTGTGTTACTATTCAGGAAATACTGAATGACACTTCAGATTGGTCACAAAGATCTGGTTTGTTGGTCTGATTTTCTAAGATTACTGCTGAAAATATGCATCTCTTTAAAATTTCAGTCCTGGATTATTCCTCTCTGCATTTGACTTTTCAGCCTCTCCTGTCCATCCCTCTGACTGGCTGCAAACCATTTTTCTGAGTCAATTGCTTTATCTCACCATCTACAAGTCTCATAGATACAATTCCAGTTGAAGCTTTGGAAACATAAATGGAAGTTATAGAATGACTATGGTATTTTTGAGTTCTATGTTCTCAAAAACACAGTTTTGGGTCACATGATTTACACTAGAGTGTGTAGTGGAGCATATTCCCAGTCAGTCACCACCTACCAACTGGTGAGCACTTGGTATGACTAACTGTGTACCACTTGTTAAGGTTTTTCACTCACAAGTGGGATAGTAGAAAATCTCATGGAGCTAATACATTGAACTGCCATGTTGTATGAGAAAAAGAATAGTTTATGAAGTAAATTCTGCGCTTTAGAGTCTAGGATTACAAGGTAAACTAGCTTTAATTTTAATTTGCTGTAAAAATTTAGATTACAGCAGTTCAGTTGTTGTTTCACAAGAAACTCAATATTTGTACTGAGGAGAAAAGGAAGGTGAGGACAACAGATATCTAGAGTTTGAAGTCTTTTTAAGCATTGTGTATAAATCATTCCCAACTAGGAATCCAAGATGTAATGTTAACCATCAGATTAAATGAGTGCATTGTAATTACTGACTGGCTTGAAGGCTGGTATATTTTATCATGATACTGCTTGTGTTACCAGTAGTCACACCTTATTTACATCTTTGAATTCCTCTCCTTTGCTTCATTTTAATTCTTCTGTTACAAAAATTCTAAACCACATCACTCTCAATGGCTATGTCTCACTACCAAATTAAACAATGACAGATAGTGTTTTCAGGACACAAATTTACTCACCACTCGTATTTGATTGCTAGTGTGGTGCCTGATGTATTTGGTCTGGATAATTTTGTATTTCCCTAAATGACTGCTGGGCACACTATTGGAGTTTGAAAATATCAGGGACTATTCCCACTAACTGGTTTGGACACAGCCACTCCACTGTGTAAAAGCTGGAGTCCTCAGAAAGACACAAGTAGTTTTTCCCCACGACACTGAGGTTCATGGCTAGAGATTGTCTTGGATAGGTCACTTTGCACTCCTTCTTTCTTCTCACAGAAGTCCATTAAGAGTCATTCAGTATTAGATAATGTAATTCAATGTAATTCAATGTTAATTTTTCCCTTCCTAAAATTAGGATTGTGTTCTGCTTTGATTCTCCTATGAAGGCAGAGTCAGTGGAAGATACAAAACTGGAGGAAAAAGGTGTTCCTAACATTTCTAAATGAAACACATCACCACCCCCAGCAGACATTAAACCTTCTTCATGTAAGGACTGAATTTTCTAGACTTCCTGTGAACAATAAGGAAGATGAAATTGCTGCCACCATCTAAAGCAAGAAAATGAACACCTGCTCCAGCTATAAACAAACATGTGTTGCTGTTATTATTAATTTTAGCCAATTATATAAAATATCGTTAGATTGTTAACAAAAATATAGGTGAAAATATCTGGTTTTCATTTATACAATTCTAAAGCCTTAATAATACTTACCACCTTGAAGAAAGGAAGTCTTTTTGTCCTATTATTCTCTTACCTTCCCTATGCAGGTACTAATATGAAGAGGTGGAAAATGGCAGAATTCCTTCAACTGTGATGTCCACAGAGTAATGATGTCAAAGTGAATAAATTTTAAGAGAAACCTTTTTCCCCTCCCCTCTCCTTTCCCCTTCCTCTCCCTCCCCTCCCAATGGTACAGAACAAACCATACTAGAAAAGGAAATATGGCAGGATGTGCAGCCAGATAACATCTGGCTGAGGATCTCAACTTCTGGAGCTCTGACACTCCTTCTATAAAGGCAAGTTAAAGACTACCTGGAAACATTCCCAGACACTGAAATTCTGCACTGTAAAATTGTTAGCATAGACCCTGGAATGGCTTTGACCCACTCCAGCTAACCCCTTCCCAAGCATTCCTAGATAATGTGCAGGAGTCAACATTGCTGGGGGATCACTGCCAGGAGGCAGACTGGGTGGATTTACAATTTAAGCTAAAAGACCTTAATTTCACAGATGTGGCCAAACTGTGCCACTTGGCCAGCCCAGGGCTCTGGGCACTGTTTAGTTTTCTGGTACAGATGTTACCTGAAACTTCCAAGATCTGTCCACACGTACTTTTGGTTCTGCTACAGATTAGACTCTGTTTTTCTGGAAATATTTCTAGCTGGTCTATTGCAAGTGCTCATGAGATTCCTATTCTGAAGATATTTTGATTTATAGTTACCATTTCTGGTACATCTGAGTGTTTCACAGACACTTCTAACTTACCTGACTACACGAGAGGAGTAAACAGAGCAGGATTATGAACATATTCTGAAATTCATTCATAGATCTGGAATAAGAAGATATCTTTAAGGCCACCTTCCCTCACCTCCCCCCACCTCCCCCCCCGAGACACCCAACCTCCTTCTACCACCCTTTTCAGTCACTCTGAATCTACATTGGCCAAAAACACTTTAAGAAAAAATAATGATAAAGAGGATTTTCCAACTCTATGTCACCTCTTCCATAACACTGTGCAAATGAAATGGCTTGCTTCTGTAATTCCCTCATAAAGATACCTTCTGTCAGAGCTACAGCATCTCTGAAAACAAGACTCAGCTACAGATATCAGTATTAAGTGATCAGATTTTAGACTGATGTAGCTGAGAACAGAAATCTTCCCTTATTCCCTTCCATCCTTTTGCTTCTATTGCTTATACAAGCAATATTGTCTATACTTAAGAGTGACAACAGTCAGATACAGGTATACACATTGGCATGTGTTTGTTTGTTTGTTTTCTTTCCAGCTCCAGCTGCAGAGAAAAACACTTTCTTTTCCTTTTTGAGCTTAATATAACAAGAAAAAATGAGTTAAGATGTTAAAAAATACTTTTAGTGCAAAAAGGCTTTCTGATACATTTGCACCAGTTGATCTATACCAAAAAAAACTCTTTAAGTACAGACAAGAGATAATGTCCACACATGGTGAGTAAAGAGAAACCATTCTTGTTAAAGGCCTTCAGCATATTAGACTCAGTCTCAAAATTTGTGTGAGGGAAATTGTCAGAGTCATTTAACATTAAATATTTTGAGCAATGCATTTTACTGTAATGAAGACAAAGGCAAAGACTTCTCAAGAGTCTTTGCACTTCCCAGGTGCCTTTGGCAGTTCCCTTTAAGCAAAGCAAGTTATAGGGGGGTTCTCCATTGCACACAAAAGTACCTATTTTTTTTTTTTTCTTCTAGAAGTTACATATATTTCTGTTTAAGTGACAGATTCATCTCCATATCTTCTGATATCTTAGGTCGTCAGAAGATCTTTCATTGCCAAAGAGAAAGACATGTTAATACTGGTAGGTTTTTCATAGGATTTCTACTTTTGGATAGTAAAGCTCAACTGATTGCACTACTTTAGCGACTCCATATAGAAATACAACAGCATAATATTGGAAATACTGTATAAAATGGCAAGTTTTTGTCACTCTTAAGATGTAATTGACTTGTTTAGGATAACTGTAACCTAAAAATTAGCTTCTAACCTAGGAGACAGGCCTTTCCAGTGACATGTAAATATACTCCAGAGTAAGACAGTTTTATGAAAGAGCAAAAAAGGAGACAGGAAGAGGAGAAATGAAGCAATGGATAGATTTATAACTGAGATTCAGCTATAAAAGTCTTGGGAACTCACAGACTAGCAGAATTGTGACTTACATCCTTGGGCATTTCTTTGACTTGTGATAGATATGAAGTCAAGGAAAACTGTGTGTACTCACTGAATGTTTAAATCTTGTACATTGTTTGCTCTTTCTTTCTCTTTCAAGTATCAAACCTAACAGAAAATCTTGCTTCGCACAAATGAAAAACTCCATCCCTGCCAAACTTTCAACTTTCATGTTGTCCAAGGAGCTGAATGTAATTCCTTTATACATTTTTTATTCCTGATCCAAATAAATAATTATTTAGGGTGAAAATTAATTCACTGGGTAAATTTTCTGAGGGGATTTATTGCGAAAAAGGGGCATTTTATTTTAATAGAGCTATCTGAACTCTATAGAGCTGATTAATAATACTAATATTTCCAGAAAGTCTGAAAAAACCCAACAGTAATATTTAAAGTAGAAGAAACTGCTTTTTAGTTATAACTGGTTTGTGATCAGAAACCATTTTATTACAGGGACAATTTGTGCAAGATTTGGGAAAGAAGAGATTAAGAATAAATATTAATTAAAATTGGCCAAATAAAATAAATAAATAAATAAATAAATAAGCAATCATATTATAGCTTGAGTTAACATCCTGTTAGGCAAAACAATGTGTTGAGAATTTTACAGAGCATAAAAGCTATCCTCCATATTTGGGGTTGATAACATGCTGTGTCTCATGGCATTACTTAAGCAATGATTTCACTCCTAATTATGTTAGTAGAGAATTGGGCCTCAAAAGTCCTATAGCCAAATTGAGCTATAAATGAGGTGCACTTAACAGTGAATGCAGTTTATAATTTGAAAAAAAAAATCATACAAATATCATGAATTCTTCATTAATATCAGTCTTTCTATCAGAACTGTGTGACTATGAGAGAGAGACTAACACAAACAGAAGTTATCAAAAGGTAATGTAGAGTAAAAAATCCCTGAAGCCTTAAAAATCCTGAATATTTCCCTTGGTAATCAGCTACACGCACTTCATCAGTCAAGAGAAGTTCAGCAGTGGAATAGAGAAACAGAAATTGTCAACTTTGTTTTGCATTTACATGGATGAATTTGACTCTTAAAGGGCTTCAGAAAAGTGTATATGAAGTAGATACTTAAACCATGCAATTGAACTTTGTTGATTTCTGTCAACCAATATCATGAAATGCTCTACAGCTGACAGGGTTAGAGCAGAACCCAGAAGGTCGGTAACAGTTTACAATATTTATTAAGAAAACAAGCAAAAAATTCTTAAAATATTTATCATCACACAACAGCACATGTTATTAGGTCTTTTGTACCGTGTGACTCAATCAGAATTTCCTCCTGCTTTGTACTGCTATTTACACTTGCTCACATTTCTTAAGATGTCAACTGTTTAAAGCACAGTTTGGATATTTCTGCTCTCAGCAAACATAACCTCAATTGGATTCTCTTTCCTTCCTTTGTAATGAATACATTATTTTGCCTTTCTCCATACCTATACTTTTTATATTTCTTTGAACAATTCACAATATATTTATGATGTTTCTAGTGCTTCTTTACTGAGAAATTTCATCAGCTTCATATATCTGACCTGCTGGTCTGAGGACATGCAAAACAGGATATATTTTTACCAAACCCCTTGTGCCATACATGACAGAAAAGAAATGGATGAATTTTTGGCTTCATTCTTGTCAGGAGTAATTTTGCCTTTGCTTTAAAAAGGTTTATTCATCATTTGATCTATAGTCCACCCAGTTTGGGGATGAGATGCTACCTGCATTTGTCTGAGCCTGTAAATTTGACAGGCAATCCATTTTTAGGCAATTGTGAGACATTTCTTAACACTTCAGTTCTATGTCCCTGCTGGAAGCAAATATGCCAAATCAGTTATTTTTAACACATGCGGACAGAATTGTTTCTATTTGTCCTTGACAGATTTTTTTCAGGGATGTCAATTTCCTTCCCTATCAGCTTATTAGCAAAATCTAAGTATCTTTATGTAGTGGCTCCAGCCACCTACAAGTAGACCCCAAGATATCTAAATAAAACATCACTGTTTTTACCAACATCTCAGCCAAAATCTCCTCTTGCTCAGACTTCTCCTGCCAGCTACAAAAAGCAAAAAAAGATCCAAAATGCAACAAGTTCCCAACCTTATTCTTAGCATGAACTGGTATTTTCTAGATTACTCAGAAGCCAAAGTTAGTTATCACAGAATGGCCTTAGATGTATGTTCTCTGAGCTATACAATCCATCTGTACAAAGAAAGCCCTGATGCAGTTTCTTTCTTGGCTCCAATCTCTGGTAAAGAAAAGTTTTTCAGTTAAATACACTTGCCATCTGCACAGGACAGTAAATCAGATCCCATTGGTAAAAATATCTCCTGAAAAGATCCCTTTAAATACCTTTGATGTCATAGTTTTAAAACCCTGACTTCTTTTTGATATGTCCAGATCCCTTCTCCAATGGCATTTCCAAATGTCCCTGCTGGTTCTCTCTTTCTTATAGAGCTAACAAAGAAATAATGTTCGACATTGACTAGTCTCAAGAGATGGTTTAAAACTTAGCATCCCTCTCCCTAAGAGACACTGTTTGGGGATTCTTACTACTTCATCCATCTTTCTCTTCCCCCCGGGTGGCTGGGAAGGACCATCCCATCTTGGCTCTGACCCTCCACTCCTGCTACTGTTGTTGATACTGCTGCTGACTCTCTGTAGTCATGATTGATGTCTTGCTGACAGGCACATAAATCATGCCTGTTCATAATGGTTAATGTTGGTATTTGCATGTATTAAGCATGTTTTAGCTCTGAGACACTTAGCACCATGTGTGCTGCATTCATTCTGCTACCTCAGGGCCTTGGAGGGAGAGGAAGGGAGTTTTCCATTTATAGATAGTTTTGTTTGGGCAGTGGGGAGAGCAGAGACCATTGTTAAAAACCCATCCAGATGAACAGGAATGAACTTTGCAGCTGCAGCACAATTTGCTCAGACTACAAGACCCTACAGGATATATTGTCTGGCCGACAGCGTATCGGCAGCTGCAAACAAAGATGCATCTGCAGTATCACTGGATTTTGTACCATGTGCTGGGATACGAGTGCAAAAGAAAGATGTTTCTTAAACTCTGAGGCTTTTAATGTTTCACACAGACTTTTGTGGATACCTGGCCTTTTACAAATGATTTTTGAAGAAGGTGCAATTCCGATTTCATAGATTTTATCACCGTAATTTCTTTTCCCTCCCGTTGGCACGAAACAACTAAGAAACTGTTCCTATTATTTAATAATATAATTATCAGTCATGGATCCTATGTTTCTGTCCTCTCCAAAAGTTCTCTGAAGGGAACAATTTGTCCCAGAATTTGGCAGCCTGGACAGCCTGCAGTTTTTACGAATCCTCCTGATGGGAATGAAGTTTTGGCAGCTGATGGAATCACAGAGGTATGTGAAAGTCAAGACTGAAGAAAATCCAGGCTCAAACCTCCAAATCTGCAGAGAGATTGTCCCTTTGGGGATCTCCAGTTCTTCGATAGTCCAGGTCATGGAGGCAGCCTGTGACCCTCCCCATACAGTTGTAGAAAAGAAAGTTAATGGCATGAGCCATTTCCTCCTTTGTATTCAAGGCTGTTTTCTTTGAAAAACTAGAACTGGAGAGTAGATCTCCTACCTGGCATTATCCATTTGTGATGATAATCACTAGGTTTACTTTTTACTGTTAAATTGTTAGCACAGTTGCTGGTATAGTTTAGGGCTTTGGGCTTTGCACTATTCCAAGAGATACTCTGCATAGTTTGCAGTTTACAGCAGGTCAGATATCATTTTCACATGATCAATTTTTCATGATGTAGTTGCTAGCTTCCCCTTAGACAATATTAAGGAATCTGCATATGTTTTCACTCTTCTAGAGGCCACCTTAGTATTAAAAGAAAAAAATACTGTAATGCAGCAAAACATTGCAGGATGGACCCCAGTTTAAACTGGGCGTGTTTCAAACAAACTTTACAGCAGGAGCTATAATACCACTCCAGAAGAGTCACATGCATTTAAAAAAAAAAAAAAAAAAAGGAAAATAGTTTTGTGGACATTTACATTCTATAGAGAGAATTTTCTGTTCAGGGGGTTACATTTTTCTATTATTTTGTAAACACACTCATTGCTCTATAGTATTTTTCCATTAAAAAATGGGCTACATGACAGAGAAAAGTAGTCATAAGAAGCCCTTATGATGAAATAGGTCCAAATCCTCTGCTCCTGGGAGTTGAACCCAAGCCCTTCGGCATAGCAGAGAGCAGCGATTCTTGTAAATGTCAGTGCTGATTAATTAAGGGCCTGGCCTGAACATACCTATTGAAGTAAAGCTGTCGTTTATTTCAGAGGGGATTTTGCTCGATCAAAAAGAAATGCTCAAATATTATGTACCTAAAACTAATGCTGAATTTAGAAAATATTAGCTTCTGATATAATGTAGGGCCTTTTTCCAAAGTAATTTTTCCCATGACAGAATGGCACAAGAACCATACTCCAGAGGTGAAGACTGTGTATTTTTCATCAGGCTCATTTAGACTGAATGTATTCCTGTTTCACAGAAATTCTTCAGGTGTGGGACACCAACCCAAAGACTGAGGTCTAAGACCTTCTGGTTTGCAAAAGCAGCACTGTTGTTCTGTTACTTTCTTCTGTTCATTTCCAGGGTGCTTCCAGACTATTAAGAGTTTATTTCTAGGGAGCATGACACTTTTTATATTAAATGACAACTAAGGAACAGGAGAGAATCTTGATCACATGAGATGAAGAAGTGAGAAACCTACAGTGTGAATTCTTAGACAAAGAGATTATTGGAGGAAAGTCCAAGTTCATTTTGAAAAAAGTGAGATAGAGAAAGGGAGTAGGAAAATGAAGAAATATTATGAAATCGTCAGTAAATTATACATGTAGACATATGCATCTTAAAAATTATGCAGTTGTTGTGACTGCAATAGTAAAAGGTGATCCAAAGAGAAGGTGCCTGTCTTTTTTTACTACATGAACTCTGGCTGTTTCTTGACTTACGAGTTTTATAAACACCCCAAGGATTACATTTTGTGTACTCCTGTGATCAACTAAACATGGTAAAGTTTAGACACTAGCCCTCCATCAGGATGAGACTTCCTGGCACATTTATAAGGATTACTAAGAAATTTGGCAGATAATATAGAACTGGGAGTTGCTGAGAAGTCCTGCAGAGAGACCTCGACTAATTAGAGGACTGGGGACGAGAGGCTGGGGACCAGTGCTATGGAAAGGGACCCAGGGGTCCTGGTCGATGGGGAGTTGAACATGAGTCAGCAGTGCCCTGGCAGCCAGGAGGGCCAGCCCTGTCCTGGGGGCATCAGGCACAGCATCACCAGCCAGGCAAGGGAGGGGATTGTCCTGCTCTGCTCTGCACTGGGGCGGCCTCACCTCGAGTGCTGGGGAAGTTTTGGGTACCATGATATAAGAAAGACATTAAGCCATTACAGAGTGTCTAAAAGAGGCAAAAAAGGTGGTGAAGGGCCTTGAGGGGAAGTTGTGTAAGAAATGGCTGAGGTCACTTGGTCTGTTTGGACTGGAGAAGAGAAGACAGAGGAGAGACCTCACTGCAGTTACAACTTCCTCATGAGGTGAAGAGGAGGAGCAGACACTGATCTCTGCTCTCTGGTGACAGTGACAGGACCTGAGGGAACGGCCTGAAGTTGTGTCAGGGCAGGTTTAGGGTGGGTATTAAAGAAAAAGTTCTTCATCCAGAGGGTGGTTGGGCAGTGGAATAGGCTCCCCAGGGCAGTGCTCACAGCACCAAATCTGACAGAATTCAGGAAGTGTTTGGACGATGTTCTCAGGCACATGATGTGATTGTTGTTGCTGTCCTGTGCAGGGCAAGGAGTTGGATTTGATGATCCTTGTGGGTCCCTTCCAACTCAGAATATTCTGTGATTCTGTGATCTTTTCTTTAAATCTGCGGATTTTCTAAAAATTATTCTATTTGTTAGTATTTTAAGCGGATTTTGCTCTCCCTGAAAGCATTTGTATACTTGTCCTTACATAAAACATTTCTGCAGAGGTGCGGAATATTTCAAGACACCTCAGAAACATTCTTGCCTGGATTTGCCAATAGCAGAAGGATTCAGCAGATGGCAGGATGTGGCCACTTCAAGACAGCCAAGAATCTGGGCCCCCACCCTCCTTTCTGAGCATGTGTAACCAAGCTGTCTGTCTGTCAGACAGTGGGAGAGAGACCAGTGTGGGAACTGCATGTACTATTGGAAAGCTTTTTAATGAATATCACTGTCATAATTAAGAAATTATCTTTATGCATTTAAACAGAGGCCCCACTTATGTGCTGTATGAAATTCTTACTTTGCATCTCTGGAAATCATAGAATATTTCTTTGCATTGGCTAGGAACCCACAACTTAGCACATGCATTATGGCAAGTATGAAAGGATTTTTTTTATGATCCATTAAGATTAAGAAGTACAGGCACCCATTGCCAACAAGTACACCATCTAATCAATCTTGCATTCCATTATTCTGTTTCATACTATTTTTGATGGGAAAATTCCACTGGGTGGGCCGTCATCCCTTTTATAAATTAAGGAATAAAATAAACAAACAAATAACCCACTCACAACCCAGACTGATTCTAACGCTCACAAGGCTCTCATATATTAACTGACTGGATCCCAAAGTAACATATATTTTGCATTTGAGTTCAAATGATTTCAATGAAAATTAATGGCAGTTGTGCACACTTGGGAAAGTAAGGATAGACTCCGAAATACAACACTATTGCCTGTTTTTGATGGATTTGGAAGGCTTGTAACCCAGCTTTCTATCAGGGGAGAAATCAGTGATACAGACTATCTTAGAATCATTTATTTATACTATGTACAACAGTCACTGAACATAGGTGGTCATGGACTACATGCAGGCAAAACCTTATTTAGAAGTCTTAACCCAAAAGCTACTTTCAGGTTCTCAGGAAATAATTTTCACCAAGAACTAAATCTAATCAGAGAGCATAAGATTGTTTGAACTCCCTCGTTGTTTACAAAAGCTCCCCCATAAACCTGAACACAAAAAACTAAGAGTACAACATTCCTTGAAAGTGCATGTATTCCTCATAGAGTAAGAAAAGTAATGTGTAAGATTATATTTAACATGACCACCTGGTGACTCCCCTCCTACTATAACAAAAGAAAGTTAATATTTTAAAAGGTGCTTAAGACTCTCTGACTTTAGTGTAAGTAACTTTTATGTTCCATAAAGGATTAAACACCCAAGTCCACTGACAAATAGGATCCAAAAGTGACCAGAATGTAGCCCCCAGGTTCAGTGCTGTTGGCATGAATATTCCTTGGGCATTGAGGTGGAGTTCATGTGTCCACATTCAGCCATCTGCACTGCAGGGATCTCGAGCTGAGCTTATTGACAACACTCTCCTTTTTGCCTGTGAAGAGAAACAGTTGCTTCTAAGGTGACAGTCTCATCCTGAAGTAGATGCCTGAACTAAATGTGATAAGACTTCACTAACAATAAAAAAATCTGGCAAAGGGTACTGGCTGAGGCATGGTTTTCTACATTGCAGAGGTTTATATTTGGGTGAGATGAATCCCTCTGCTTGTGTTTGGGCAGTTTTCACATAGAGAAACAGCCCAGTTTTGATGCTAATGAGTGGCTCGTCACCTAGTTTGTGCTCAGACTCAAGTAAGCTCTAAAAGAAAGCTCTCAAATCCTCAGGGAGTTACAACGCTGGAGGACTCCCTGAGAGTACCAACATGCTCCAACAAGAGAAGAATCTTGACAAAATGTTGCTATGGCATCTTTCTTTAAAAACACCAGGCAAAAGCCCTCACTGCATATACAGCTGTGACCATGTCTCCCTGGCAGATGGTTATGTTCCTCTTTACCTTGTGAGATTCTGGAATGTCATCTCCCACCTTCTACAGGAGCATTGTAACTCTGTTCACAGGGCTCTGACCTTCTTGCTGGAGATTTCTATCAGGCCAAAAGATTAAAACATTTCTCGAACCAGAAAGAGAGAGCAGGTGTGACTCTGATATTTGATTGCTAGTGATTAAAGACTTAAGGGCATAGGCAAAGGCAGAATTGGGTGAACTGGGTTACAGGCGGTTCTGTGAGAACTGTTTTACTGTTTGGCATGAGATAAATCTTGGCTAAAGTGTATGAAATTCAAAAACAAGAAAAGATATGTCTCAAAGGAGGAAAAGTATTTCATTTGAGTAAAGGAAATCAGAGGTAATATTGTAGTTTTGCAGCCCATGTCATTTTTAATAAAATCTGCAGGTGGCTTGCTTCTTGTGTAGCCTAATGCTGCAGAAAGCAGTCAACTGTGAAAGTGTAAAGTTGGAATAAACCAATGGGAAATAAGCCCAACGTTTAGACATTTAACTGAATCTACATTCACAGAACAAGGATGAGATTGCTGTGAACACAGCCTACACAGCTGGGAATTCCTTGAGTGTGTCCTTTGAATTTCAAGAGCAGAAAGTAGGAGTCAAGTTTATTAAAGCTGATAAGGGAGGGGGAAGATTTTGTAGGAGTGTGCTTGAGCATGCTGACCTCTCCCAGACTTCCTTCAGTTAGCTTTCTTGTGAATCTCCAAATCCCAGAGGCTTTGGAGCTCAATTCTTAGGCTATAGCAAAGTATTTAAGCAAATATTTTAATAGCTTTTCAACCCTTGTTCAAACACATGCATTGCTCAGCAGCAGTTCAAGGGTTAATAAAAGCACACAAACATAATTTATTATAAGTTTTTCCTTAATGTGTAGAAGGAAGACATTTTCAGTAACATTTTAGCCATTTTTCAGCTCATGCAACATAAAAAGGAGCAGTTTAGGTTGCATATCAATTATGAAAACACTGGATTTTTTTCTGCTGCTTTGCACGGGAGGATCTCAGTTCACTTTGTGGCAGGGAGAACAACATTCTCAGAGGTGCCCCTTCATGTTAAGGCTGATTTTACTCCATACCTGGAGACTACATAGCTCTGATTTTCACAGAAAAGGAGATATTCTTATATTCTCCTTGGACATTTAGCTCTCTCTCTGGAGAAAGGACTCCTATCCATATCAAAATTTGACATCCAGAAATGACAACATTCAAAATCCATGGTGAATACATGTTCCTGTTATGTTAGTTAGTAATCAGGTCAGTAAAACCCTCATGACTGTTCCATCAGTTTCAGCAAGCGCTGAAATGCTGCACGGCGGTTTCTGGAAGGAATGTAAAAGTCTGCTGCATGGGAATGCAACTGCTTGGGGAATAAGGCACAGTGTTTTGACCCAAGTTTGAATTTGTTCAGGACAGAAGGGTAAGTATTACAAAATTCCCTTAGGGGACTTTAATTTGTTCCATTTACCTTCATAACGTGGTCACTACTTTACACTAGCTCGTCAGGTAGTCCACTATTGGTCACTTCAATAAGACCCTACACATGGCTAGTGAAGTAAATGGAAGGGATCTACATATGTGGGAGAAGTAGCTGAACCTCAAAAGCACTCCAAAGGTTCATGTGGGTAATTTCAAAGCCTTTGCTCTCTTCTGGGGGCTTGGCATCTCATGGGAGCATTCTTATGAGAGATCAGATTGGCTAGAAAGAAATGTATTAGCAGCTGCTTGTGTAATGTCCCAGAAATTCAGCTTATTTTCTCCTAATTCTGGAACTTCACGAAAGATTATGGTTTGAATTTAAAAACAAAATAAAATTTCAGAAGTATCCTTATTCAATTCAATTTGACTTGGTAATAATCCACCCACTTCAATGGGTGTTTATTGCTTCATTTTGTATGGACTGGTGGCACTGGTACTAGCTAAAGATTCCTATTTGTTCGTTCTCTCTGATGGAGATGTTCCTAAACTAAAAGACAGATGCAATTTTGATGTAATTTAAATCTGTATAGCTCTCATTATATCGTTTCAATAGATTAAACCCAGAACTTTAGATTAAAACAAACCTCAAACTTGGGACAAATGTGGGAAGAATTTTAGACTCATTTTTATTTACTGTTAATTTTTAAATTTAATTTCTAACTTGCAACTTTAAAAAGTGATTTGTTGTTTCAAGTGTATAAAAGCTGCCATGTTACAATGGCTTAAGTACATATCATACCTTATTCAGATATATCCCCTATATTTACTCTGTAAAGTTTATCCCACACAGATTGTTTATATTCAACTCTGTTAACAACAGAAAGTTTACCGATAAAAAAAGCACCTTTACTCAGATAGTTTAGGCCAGGCATTTTTTAACTAAACTCCAATTTATAATTACTTTACCTTTATACTGGAACACGATGGCTAAACTTAGGCAAATAAAAATTGTGTAATGTTTCTGTTCAACTTCCTTGGTAGTAGAGATGAAAATTCTAGACTGAAATGATATTGTATGATGTGAACCAACAGTCTGGCTAAACAGTCTTTCTCTTCACTTTTGGCTGTCTGGATCAATTCTTTGAGGAATTCAGTAAAAAAGTACACAACTGATTGTAATCTCCTCCATGCTAATTTTACATAAGTGAAATGTTGCTGTCTTTGATTACTTTATTTCTGAGTTACCCCAGTGCAAGATTACTGAGGAGCTGAAGATGTCAGTCCTTGGTGTAAACAGGTGTAGCTTTAATGAAAGGATCATAGTCATGTACCTGTAAACAAAGAGAGAAATAAATTTTTCTGTTTGTTTCTAATCTCAGAGTTACTGTTTACACTGTCTATTTAAATAAGAAAGTTCGTGTATAATTCCATAAATAATAAACAGACATTCCAGGTACTTTGCCAGGAGGAGTATACTTAGCAAAGGGAAGGAATGTTGAAGTCCACCTGTAAAATTATTTGTCCTTATAAGTAATAACAGGCATATGTTCTACATCATATTTGGGCCCAGCCTCTGTGGCCCAGAACCAAAGTAAACACATTTTTCTGATGTAATTGTTTATTCTAGTTGAATTAGTGCAACGCAGTCATAACTGTGAGAAACATTTTATTTGGATCAGCTCTCAACCAGAGCTCAGAGAGGTTGCCTACCTGGCAAATCAGCAACAGTAGCTTGTTTTCACAAAGTCCTCCAAGTTTCTTACTCAGAGGAGCATATAAAAACATTTTAAAGCATGGGTTGTGGTCCTTCTCCAGCTGACACTTGAGTAAATCAGAAGTAACTGCAGCGAAGTCAAATGCAGCCCTCCCAGTATATGTGAGATGGGCTTTATGTTCCACTCCCTTGCTCTTTCCCTCTCTGACGTACTTGGCACTCAGAAGAATGTGCTCACACACTCTTTGGGCACACACACGACAGCTTTTTTCTCGTCCCTTTATTTCCTTGTGCAAGTGTTGGCCACCAGATGAATGTGCAGCAGTAGTAACAATAACTGGAGCCCTCTAGCTGGGTGCTTCACTGGAAATGCCTGCATTGCACTAACTACTCCTTTGGAACGATGCAACCACTTTCCCCCTTAACTATCCTCATTCACATGCCTAAAAAGGGAGGGAAAGTAATAAAAGAATGTAAAAATTTTTACCCAGCACAAGAATACTATGTGCTTTATACATGATACATGTTTGAAGAAAAAAGTGTAAAGTTACGATGTGAATATTTTTTTTTCAAAGATTTAAAGTTCACCATAAGCTTCTAGAAATACTGAACTCAAAAAATCTCTCTGTTTTGACTTTGAGAGGATCATTATGTTTTACGAGGATTAAAACCACACATGCCTCTGTAAACAAGTATATTAAGAAATAAATAAGCCACAGGTAAGCAAATGAGGTTGGGAAACATGGGAGTAAATACATAAAATTCTGGCTGACCAAAACTATTTTCAAAATTAAGGTGTTATTTTGTGCACATTTTCAGGTATGAAAGGGATGGCAAAGTTCGATTTATTCCATATTTCTGTGGGGTTATATATGGAAGTTCCAACTTTTCATGTATAATTTTTTGGAGAACAAACAAACAAAACAAACATTTTATACCTTTTGAGGGGCAGTCAAAAGTGAACTAAAAAAGTTTTAAATAAACAAAAGTTTTGCAAGCCAGGTTTTTTTTACCAGATTCCTGAAAAAGTTCCACTTTAATTTTAATATGAATTAATAATATTCACTCCTTCCCCATTATACATAGTGATCTGTTACTCATGCAGCTAAAGCAATAATGAAAAGATGCAGATTATTTCTTACCAGCAATGGAAGGGAGGAATGGAGAAAGAAGTTAGGAAAGGACATGACAGAGAAGAAGGGGACAGTTGTAAGTCTAAGGCATTCCCAATGTGCTTTTGCTTTACTTTATCAATGATCAAGTAAAGTGCAAGAACAAGAACAGTTAGTCACAGGACTTTTCAGTGCAATTGCCTGAACACTGAACTTAACATTTTATCACAGAACATCTAATTGAGAAATCTCACTGGCACAGTGTGTGCACATGGAAAGGAACTGATACAGCATTTCTCTATGCAGTACTCCCAAGTGATCCCCAGAAAGCCATCTAGTTATTTAACAGATAAACTATGTTTTTTTCACATATACAAATAACTAATGCTGAAAGCTACTTTTCGTCTGTTTCCTATATTGTTACACAGGTGGTTCATTCATTGAAAACACCCTCTGCTGTTCCAGATAAATTATTGTGCAAACAAACAATGGAAACCTCTGCCCTGGCAACTGAAAAGAAAGATCCCAGCCATTGCATTTTTAAGGTTTCTCCAGCTTTATTCACTCTTTTCAATCAAATCCTTCCGTGAATCAAAAAGAATTAGCCATAAGCCATTTTAAACAAAAGATGTACATCTGGAAAGAGATTACCTAAGCACAAATGTACAACAGAAATCTGCAAGTCACAAAATGGTAATCTTTCTGCATTCTTAAAGTCTTAAGCCAAAATGCTTTGCTTATATTGTAAGTTTTCTGTTTGGGCCTCTTCTGTCTATACTCTCTCATGAAATGGGCTTTTGAACATGAGGAGGGAAATCTGGTTCTAGATGTATAGCTGGATTGAGCAGCCTGTTAATTTTCATCCTCTGGGCCATGCTGATTTTCTCCAGTGTAGATGTGGCATTAGCCAGTATCAAATCAGTCTTTGTGTTTGCAATTTCTCTTTTAAAAACATCTTTCACGTCTTGTTAGTTTTTCACTCAGCCAATAAAAGCTACTTACGCACAGAATATAAGGTTTTCAGTACTACTTTTAACCTGATTTTCTTAGGGGATTAATGGCAGAATCCAGTGTATTTAACTTCTGCCTAAAACTCAGTCATCTAAAAGTAGTAGACACCTCCCTTCCTAGCTGAAAATCTCCCACAGATGCTTTGCAAATTTCACTAGTCATGCAATGCCAGAGACGTCTGCTGTCAGTGCTTGACTCTTCCCAACACAGTGATCCAGCACAGTATACATTGTGCCTCACGCTGCCTCAGAAACTGAAGTTACTGTGCTCAGAGCTAGAACTAACTGAAGTCGATGGAGACAGAAAGGGAAATTAATTTTATAAGCAATTTCTTTGAATAGTAAGGAAAAATACAAACAAATGAGGAAAAGACAAAATCTTGTGTTCCTAGTTGGGTCAGGAGAGAGGGAGAGGAAATTAACACGTGCTGGCTCTCCCTTGTACGTTCTGAGGTCTCCTACACCTTTCTCCAGGGACAGCCCAGGGAACTTAGACGACTGGTTTAGGGTTGCTAAAGCTAGGGCTCACTGCCTGTGTACGTAGCTGAACACCCGCTCTGGTTACTCTTGATTTTGGTGATTGGTTTCAGCCACATTTTATATATCTTTCAAAGCTGAAGTTCCATCATACACTATGAAAACAGACATCTAGACAAAGGTAGGAGGCCTTATTAGTGTTGCTTGAAGGAAAAGGTATGGCACAAACTCAGCTTTCACTAGAAACCAGAGAAAAACTTTGTGTGACCTGTGCTCATAATTAGTCACTGTAGATGGAGAATTCTCTCCTCTAAGGACTGTGTGATATCTAATAATTTATTTTCCCTCACATTGGAATATTCACAGCATCTCTCCCCCATGTATATTGTCTGACAATCATCAAGAGTGAATTAATGTTGTAACATTTGTATCTTTCATCTAAAACTGTGAGCCAACCATGAAACACAAACCTGTCAGAAAAAAGGTTTCATTTTCTTGACTATCATGAAATGATCTCTCTTAAGTACTTCAACCACACTTCTTATTAAAATATAAAGAAAAAGAAAATTTTTGAAATTTTTCCTGGTATGAAATAATTAACTGAAAAAAATGGAGTGAATTAAAAAAAAAAAAGGTAAAAGGAGAATGTATGTAAATAGAGAGAGTCTTATGGGGAGGCAATAAAAAAGGAAGGCATAGCACATTGATGGAAGTGTACTACTGGAACTGACATACTCAGCATTGGTAAAACTGTTTTCCTAGTAAAAACTAGAATATTTTGCCTTTTGCTATGCTGAATTTAGCAGCCATAAACTGGACTTTACTCATGGGAAGGAGTAAAGGATGCCCACACAAACTGTAGGTCGCAGTCACTCAGACTTCCTTCCAAAAGAGTAGGAAGGGCAGTAGTTGTTCTCCCTGCTCCTCAAATATCTCAGTGATTTTGTTCCATGATTACTACTCCTCGAACTCAATTGTTTCAATAGTGAGAAGAAGCCTAGGAGAGGACACATCTTTGATTTTAAATAGAATGAAATAAAAACTAGCTCAACGAGAGTCAGAAGATCGGTGCTAAAAAAGCTGAGAAACCTTTGGAATAAATACTAGGAATAAAAATATGTTTGCAAATGTTATATATGTTTTATGATGGACTCTTGCTAAAATGGGCAAGGGAAAAGAATCTAATTTTCTTTGCATTTTATTGAGAAGGGCAGCCAGAAGTACTCCCACATGCTCTAGAATACAGATAAAAGCCAAGGCTGGAGTAGCCCCAATGTCAGATATTAGACTGGAAATCAGTTAGAGTCTGTGATTTTCCACAGGCCAACTGTACAAATTTTACAGGAGCACAAAATGAGTTTCATTCCATTCTTCCTGAAGGTCTCAAGAGACCTTTGAAAAGAGTTAGGAAATGTTTGCAAGGTGGTGTGCAGTTGCACATTTCATAAAGAGGAAACAGAAAGCAAACCACTGCTTGTGTAATAAAATAGCATTTCACCTCTTTGGGGGTATTCTGCCGTGTTTTTTTGAACTCTGTCAGCTTCCACTTTGAGATAACCAGGCCTCCTAATGGAAGTGCCTGAGTTTCCAGTATGGTTTGTGGTAACAATGGATGCCTTTGAGTGTCTCTAGAGAGAAGTCCTGTCTGTGTGACTTATATACCCATAGGAGAAGTAGGAATTTAACCTAGGAACTCTAGTTTACTACACGCAGGACATTTAGACAGAACTTCAGGACTTATTATAGGTGAATTGGACGAGCTTACACATGCATCAGAGACCTATACTTTTAAACTCTCTTCAAGTATTTTGTCAGAGTTGCTTGGCTTTGTAACTTACTCATTCACAGTTAGGGCACTGGAATGTTTGAAGACCTGTCTGGATTCATTTACTCAATGCAACAAAAAATCCAGTGACTGGTTTTGTGTTTAGTGTTTGTTTCTATAATAGAATCTCATTAACAAATATGATTACTGTTATAGCTTCTTGGATTAATTAAAAGGGATTAGTTTCTTTTCCACAGTATTTCTTGATTTTGTAGAAAGTAGCAATACTTAGTCTCCTGCACCCATCTCTTTTTATGTATCTGAGATATCTTATAATACATCTGCACAGATCCATTGTCTTAAAATTCAGTCACTCCACTGATCTTAAAATTTATTTTGTGTATACAAGGTGGATAAGTGCTTTTAAGAAACTACTTTTGCAGTTGTGTTTTTTGGTGATTGTTTTCCTTCCGGATTTATATCCCACATACGTTCTTTATTAATGGAGACAGAAAAATGCAAAAATGTGAAGATCCTGCCCTTTCCTTAGTGCTCATTTTGGAGCTGTACCAGGGGCACATTGAACAGCCTCGTTTCAAGCCATGAACTTATGAACTGATGAAACACAACTCCAACTTCTATTATAATAGAATCCTCATTCCCTTCATGATACAATTTTTCTGCATATTTGGACCTTGCTTTATCTCCCGTAGGGTGTCAGGGAAGTACATGCCCACTTCCATCGCTGTGTGATGTGGCATCTCTCGGGTGATCAGAGAGGCAGTTACTGAGTGCAAACAGCTCCCTCTGAAATCAGGGCCTCAATGCTTTTGCTGGGCAGTGGGTGCACAATCTAGTCCCAGGGTAACAGTGTGTTTGGTCTTCTCATCTGTCTCCCGACAGTTGACTGTAAATCTGGTTTCAAATTTCTTTTCTTTCCATGTTAGAAAGTGAACTCCATTTGGAGTTCTTTTTCTGCACCGAGAGGAAAGGTAAGCTGCTATTAACTTACCAGGCTCTTGTCTATGAAATTACTTAATTTCCATTAACTATTCCTTTTGTTGGTTTAAAGGTAAAACTCTATTTCTCACCGGAAAAACTTAACAAGAAAAGGTACAGAAAAACCGTAACAGAGGCAGATCCAGCGGCCAGCCAGCTTCTGTTGTTTAGGTCCACTATAGAAACAGAACTCAGTGTATTTAAGTCTATACTCAGTTCCATCATGTTGATGGAGAAAAGCAGCCTGGAAACCCCCATCTGTGCAGCGAGACAAGGAGGAGAGAGGTGGTGGGGATCACCAGGTGGCGCTGGAAGATGCTGCGTGCCGAGCCGAGCAGTCGGGCTGTGAGCACGGCTCAGCTCTCGATTGCCTCTGGTCGAAGGCTGTTGTTTGAAAAGCTGTCAGGAGAAACATCAAAGTTGCCTTCTTGCTGCAATTTCCCCTGAAGGGCTATTCTGTTTCCTGGGCAGTTGAGTTTGAGTGGAGGTTTCAGAGAATCATAAAATCATAAAAAAATTGTGTTGGAAGGGACCTAAAAGATCTTCTTGTTCCAATACCCATGATATGGGCAAGGACACCTTTCACTATACCAGGTGGCTCAGAGTCCTATCCAGCCTGTCATTGAACACTGCCAGAGATGGGGCATCCACAGCTTCTCTGGGCAACCTGTGCTGGTGCCTCAACACCCTCACAGTAAAGAATTTCTTCCTAACATCTGATCTAAACCTAGTCTCAGCTTGAAACCATTCTCCTGTTATATGGCTACACGCCCTTGTAAACTGTTCCTCTCCAAACTTCTCGTAGGCCCCCTTTGGGTGCTGAAAGGCTGCAATAATGTCACTCAAGGGAGCATTTCTTGCTTGGGTGTTCAGGATCCTGCTGATGGTAAAGGCTTGGGGCAAGAAACCTGCAGCCCTCCTCCTTCTGCAAAAACACCCAAGGGCAGCAGGGAACAGTAGACCTTGAGGTCTGAGCCTTGGACCTGCCTGCTTGAACCTGCGTGTCTTGCTGGTCAACTTACCTAACAATTAAATATAAATGGATGAAAATATTGGCTCCTGTGTGGCTGAATAAATTCTGTTCAGCTTTATGATTGGACTGTATTGTATTGTATAATGAGCTATGCATTAGTGTTTTGATCAAATTTTTTTGATTTTGTTGTTGTTCATAGAATCAGAGAATTACAGAATATGCTGAGTTGGAAGGGACCCATCAAGATCATTGAGTACAAATCCTAGCCCTGCACAACACCATCTCAAGAGCCACACCATGTGCCTGACTGTTGTCCAAACACTTCTTGAACTCTGTCAGGTTTAGTGCTGTGACCACTTCCTTGGGGAGCCTGTTCCAGTGCCCAACTACCCTTTGGGTGAAGAACCTTCTTCTGATATCCACCCCAAACCTCCACTGACACAATTTCAGGCCATTCCCTCTGGTCCTGTCACTGTCACCAGAGAGAAGAGATCAGTGTCTGCCCCTCCTCTTTCCTCATGAGGAAGTTGTAACTGCGATGAGGTCTCCCCTCTGTCTCCTTCAGGCTGAACAGACCAAGTGACCTCAGCCATTCCTCACATGACTTCCTCTCGGGGCCCTTCACCATCTTTGTTGCCCTCTTTTGGCCACTCTCAAATAGTTCAATATCATTCTTATATTGTGGCCCCCCAAAAGTGCACACAATATTCAAGGTAAGGCCTCATCAGTTGTTTAGAAACATAATTTGTGGAAAAGTCTAAGAGAAATTTGAAAGCATCCTCTTTTTATTCTGTTTAAAAAAATGGATAACATTCATTTACTTTTAACCTTTCATAGCAAATATTTACTGTTTTGGCTATCTGTAGCAGTTAACTATAAGAGGACTATGACAGTCTCCTGCCAGGACTTTAACATAAACATATTTATCTTCTTTCTTTCCTGTATCCTGAGAGTTTCCCCATTCTTTTCTGGTCACAGTTGGCTGAGGAGTCTGATTTGTGTTCAGTATTAGTGCACTGAGAAAAAGTGCCACCTCTTGCATTAATAAAATCATTCTCTGCAGCCTCTGGAAATCTCTATATGTGTCTGCTTCTTGGGTCTTGTATGACCCATCTTGATCCTGTTTACCTTGTAAAATTTGACTGGATCACAGCTCAAAGGTCTGTGGTAGATATACTGTCTGATTTTAACTCCTTGATGACCTCAGAGAAGCTCCTGTATACAGATGTGCACATGCCCATCCGGTGAGGTGCAGAGCAGCGTGGCCCTGCTCCAGCAAAGCACTTAAACCAACTGCTCACACGGAGCCACTGGGCTCGAGCCAAGGGGGAGGTACTGCAATGTGACCTGCACTGTGAATTGCATTCAGATTTATAGCTAGAGCTGGCCTGAGAATGGGGATAGGCAATCCAAACATGGTGTTTATTTTACATTGAAAGGGGTTATTCACAAAGGTCTGCTCAGTCTGATAGAGTCACTCCCAAAGGCTCCCAGGGGAAGCCCACCTTGCTCCTGTCCCTGCAGAGGATGGGTCTAGAGAGATCAAGCTTGTGATGATCAAGTGAAGCTTTATGAATACTTTCAAAAATGTCAAGCAAATTGTATCTTTCTAACCTGCTCCAGTTCTTGAACTCTGGGTGAGGGTTCTGAAAGGTTCTAAAGCATTCCAGCACTTTTGAAAGTGTTGCCATTTCACTTAATCCCCAGGTAGATGGTGTAGTATCTTGAACCATGTATCACTGAAACTTCCTTTCAAGGCTGGTGTTAAAGACAGCTTTATCCTTGCAGGTTTCCAATTGTTCCTCCAGGTCACTGACTGATGGGTGTCACTGACATGTCTGTGTATCATATGTTGTTGATTATTTCAGTAATAGTCTGGGCAAAGATGATGCAGGTTTCCAAGTTGTTAAAGTAGCTTTATGCCTTTCAGCAGTTTTTACCTCAGCCAAACACAGTGACAAGTTTGTGCTGAACAAGTGAAGAGTAAGATATTGACAGAGACAGTGGGTTTACAGCAAAGGTGAAATCTGGATGATAAAACATTAAAATGGTTATACGTCATCCTAGGATATTTTTTAGTATAAATCCACTCAAGAGTGTGTTAGAGCATCTATTTTTGTACATTTTATACACTCTGTATTCTTGATTTCAAGTCTATTCTCTTCAAGTGTTCTTAACTTTGTTCTGTGTGTGTGGAATTAAAGTGGTGGATTAATCCTTTCAGCACTCATAATCCTATGGCATGAAGAGGCAAAAGGACAATATCTGGATGGACAGGACTGAAGATGATTGGTAGCAACTGGCTCCCTAATGGTTTAGATGTGATACATGAGTGTGCTCTGAGAAGTGGAGGAGTTCAAGGCAAGAGGATAAATTTAGGAGATTGTAAGCATCTCCCAGTTCTGTGCATGGATTTTGATAATTTGTTGTAGTTGTGGCTGGTTCTCTTCAAGACAGCTTTCTGGGGCTCTCTCTGATTAGTTCCTCCAGCAGACAAAATGTATTCCTACCATGAGATGATAACTCTGGCATCTGCACATTGCTTTGAATAAATACAATTTTATTTGGCAATACTTGTCCCTTACAGTAAGATTATCTGGTGGTCTTTGTCCTGTCTGATTTAGTCTCATTTTAGTAAATTCACCCAGAAGCTTTAAATGTCCTTCATCCTACCTGAGCTCCAGTCTAATCAAAGGAAAAACGGGCAGGTAATCAAAGAACTGATTTTCTATTTCTATGTGAAATATTAAACTACTGCCTTTTGTCTGCTGAAATATGAAAAGTACATCTTATATTTATTTTGGTCTTGATATTAGAACCAATAGACAATTAAAAAAAAGTCAAATGATGCACAAGCAAAAAAAACAGCCTAAGACTGATAGCAAATTGATTGTTTTTCCACTATATTTTCTCTCCAATGCATAATAATAGAATCTAAACCTCTGTCAGAGAAGCTTTTGTGCCATTTGGACTGACAGCTGTGAAAGTTACTCTCTATCCAGAGGGGAGGTTTTGACTGACCATCATAGACAGGGAATGGTTTCTTAGGGAAAAGAGTCCACTGGTATAAAGTTCATGTCCTCCTATACATCTGCTGATTCACATATGCAAAACAAACAAACAAAAAAATCTGGGAATGAAGGTATTTGAAACACCTTTTGTGAATGATCATTTCACCTAGTGTTGTAGAAAAGAGATGGAGGAGGATAAAATTCCATCTTCAGCTCACATCTGTCATTGTCTTTTCAAGCACAGCATCAGTATAGAGGAGACTCCTGTTTTGACCCATAATCAAGGCCTGCATTTTAATCCTCCAAAGCCTAGAGACTTTTTTGCTTTTGGATAAAAAGAGACAAATCTGAAAACACATGCTGAAGCTGTACAGACTCTGAGCTGGAATAACTCCTGAAGGATGCTAGGCCTGATGGGAATTAAAAAGCCTGACCTGCTTCCCAGCTTTGAGCTTCCTCTCCCAGGCACGCAGCAAATGTGTTATTCACTCCCTGACCCTCTGCACAATGGGCTGACCTTCCTCTCAAATAAGTCAGCCCAGCATGAGAGCAACATATGGAGCCTTTGGGGCCTTCCTCTGTCCAAAAAATTGTGTCATTTTTAGGCAGCATAGGAGTCCCAGTTATATGGACCTTCCTCCTGCTGAAGTAAGTATCAAGACTCTCATTGGCTTCTGTGTAAAGGGGACTGGGCATTAAGCTTGCCTCCGGGAAAACAGAGTATAAATAAGGAAAGTTATGTGAATCCCTGAGAGTCCATAACATAGGAATTACTCATACAAACACAATATTTAGACTACTTTAAATGCATATTAGTTGGAACACACAGGGTAATGTTTTGCAGTTTCCCTGCAAATAGAGCTTCTGTGTGTGCAAAGCAGCTGCTGATGTTGCAGTGACACAGGCAGGGAATAGCAGTCCCTAGAATGGGACAACAGAGAAGGGTGTGGAAAGCCTGAGGCAAAGCAGTTCTTTACTTTGGAGATCACTGTATATTTGATTGTGATATTAAGCTTTCACTCTGAACCTCTTAGAATTGCCATCAGATCATGAACGTAATAATTGATGAGAATTTTACCTGCACTGTCTTGGGAAAGAGTTTGCTATTCATTTTTGTGGAAGGAAAAATACGAGTTTTTTGTAGGTAGAGGAAAACTTGGTATGAGTTTTCCAACTTCTGCAGTCCTGCTCTACTGCGCTTAAGATTGATTTTAAAAACTTCAGTTCTTCTCTCAGCTCTGCTCATCAATAAATATAGGTGTTGGTGATCCCCCATCCAACTCGCCCAAAGAGGACATGAGAATCTGGACTCTCTTTTGTAAAACAAAACAAAAAAATCCCAAAATGCTATATAAAATCCTGAGATGATCTTAATGAAGAAATATAGAATCCTAGAACCAGATACACTGTGTTGGGGGAAGGCAGATGTATACAATTATAGAGCTAAAAGTCTGTACATGCCTTTCTGCATGCCATACACTGATGGCAGAAGTTTTTCCTGCTTGTAAATCCATACCTCACCATCCCTATGTGCTAGTTATGAGTGAACTATAATAATGGATCTGTCAGATAAGTAGTCCAAACACCTTCCTCTTACTAGAAACTGTACCAGAGACTGCAAAACTGTAACATCAACAGGAGCTTTCAAAGCAAAAAAAAAGAAAAAAAATCTCCTTTGTTTTGATCATCCCAAAATGCTGTTCATGCAAAGGTTACTGGGCAAAACCAAACTTAAAGCAAAACAGATTCATCCCCATGTTTATATACCACTATATGTTCTCTCTACAAATCAGGCTGTGTAATGATGGGACTGACCTCAGAGTGTGGGAGGCAAATGGGTACAACAGGTCACCATCTTCCTGCAGGAGAAACCTTCTCCTGGAAACAGACAAGCCAGGCAGTGTGCATTTTAATTAAAATCACGTCCTGGGCATTTAAGTTTTCAAAAATTATTAGTATGACAGAGCTTACCTTTTCTTGTGACTACTATTATTACTGTCAGACTGCCTGCTTCAAGTGAGGGGCTGAAGGTTACATATGGGATGGGGGAATGTAAAGTTAGCTGGAAGGGGTTAGCACACGGGGCCATAGCCTTGGAATGCTCTTTGTTGGCCAGAGCTCTGTTGCTGTCTTGTCTACAGCTGTGCAAAAGACCCCTCAGGACATCGTGTACAGCCCTCAGCAGTGGCTGCAGTGCTATAAACTGCAGGTGACTCTGGTCAAATCCGATTTCTCTTCCTGAACAGAGTGCATGCTATTACTGCTGCATATTCCTTGCCAAGGTAAACAGGGGTAACAACCTTACAGACTATTCTAGAGAATTTCACTCAAATTTATGCTTGGTATTGTTGTATTTCTTTAAATAATTTTGAACTGTTTGAATTCCTATGCTTTTAATTGAGGCTAACTGGCCATGATGAAATAAGATAATGTTTGGGTGTATATAAACAGACGTACAAATGAAAAGATGAGCTGTTCAGTTTAGTAAAGGACACACTTTCATGTAGGAAATCTAGGACCCACAAGGAGTCTTTCTAGGAATGCCCCAATTTTTTTTTTTTAATATTCATACTGACATTCCCATGAGTCATCGATGTGTATTTTACAAATTAAGCTGTGCCACAACAGGCTGGAATGACCTATCCTAGGCTGTACAAAAACTTGTGGTGCAGTCAGCAGTTGACTCATGCTCCAAATCTCTGTTCCATTCTACTATACTATTCTTTGGCACCCAGCTAAATCTTGTGCCTTGAAGTCTTCCCTTCTTAAACCAGGTTTTATTTTAGCTCTGAGGAGCACAACTACTTTAAAAACAGAGACACAAACAGCACACATCTTTGGAGAAAAGTTTAAAAAAAGCCCAAGAAAAACAAATTATTTCATAGTTTAAAATTCCACTTTGAAGTGCATTTTGGTGATTATCAGATAAATCCCTAAGAACAGAATTGGAATGACACTATATATGTGCTTGAAACAGTTCTCTCTTTAATGGATCTTTTGGAACTTGCCTAAGTTGCCATAAGAAGTCCGTTTTTATCATGCTGTACTGTAAATATTTTAGTACTGAAATTGGCTTTTAATAAAATTAACTGCAAGTTCAAAATGTTTAATGGACTCCATGGCAGTAAAATTAAGAAGAATGTCATTTTGTCTCTTTAATGTGCCCCGAAACATTCTTGCATTGAATTAGAACGCTGATTGTTATTTTTCAGCTCAGGACTTGGCAGGTGTGTAATGTGACTCCTGATAGCAGGACAGCAGATTACATTCTCCTATAAAACCATTTCTAAGGGACTTGGCACAAAAACTGTTATTGCATGTCTGCAGGTGTTTAGTAATTGGATTAATGCGGAGCAGAAGGAATGTCTGATGCCCCAGCAGTGAGAAATGCTGAGGAAAGACACATTCATTTCTGAGAGTAACCTGGAATGCATGATGACAGCCTGTTCACACACACAGAGCCAGATCTAAGCCTGCAAGTTTAAAATTAACTGCTGTGAGCAATCACCTTCCAGAGGAAAGTTTATCCAAACCTAAATACAATAACAGGAGCTCTGTAAGTAAGGAGGTAGGGAGCTTTGGGCTATGTTTTGATCCTATTCCAAAAGTAACTTGCATAACCTTAGAAAAAGTCCTTATATCATGCATATCACGAATCCCTAAAATCCTAGGTGTCTAATAAAAATGTCCCTGATAAACATATAGACCCTCAAAATTCTGTAAAGGTATAGAGAATATAACATAATCTCATATCAAGGGCTTTCAGGATGAAATGATGTTCTTTTAAATATCATGATGATGAATTAGGAAGGCTTTTGTAATGGCCAGGGACTTAAAGCATAAATACATCTATACTGATCAAAATATCTCAGCTTAGGTCCTGACAGTACACAGAAAAACACTTGAAATGTGAAAATGCATGAAATCTTTAGATTCACTAAGTTTTGATGTACAACTGATAGGTTGTCCTCAAAAATTAACTTGAACATGGGTACTGTTTTATAAAACATCTTTTGCATGTATGGCTTGTACATTAATTTTAACAGGAGAGGGATTTAGGAATAAGAACAATTCTTTGTTTTATCTTGTGCTGGGAAAACTGGGCCCATGAGAGAAAGCTCTCTGCTACAAGGGCTCGCAGGAGGGCAGAAGTGATGTAGATCCAGTGAGGACACTTCAGGAAGTACTGTCCTTCTTATCTGTCAGGAAATAAAGGTACTGAGGTGACTGAGCACTTTTCTTTTGGGCTGTTTGGTTCCTCTGGAAGCAGTACTGGCTAGCTGCAGATAGGACTGACCACTGCCCTGTAACAGGCTCCTGGCTAATTAAAAAAGCCACTATGTTTAAATAAAGTTCATGACTCACACTTGTTGGGGTTTCTGCAGTTCTTCCAGATCATGGAGATGTCTCAGGTGAGGATTTCAGTCATTTTGGCTTTTGCCTCATCTCTGTAACCTTATGGATAAGATGAACAGTGAGTAAAACTCCACATTGCTTTCTTATGTTGGCCGTTCAGAGTTACAATTGACTGAAATAAGTGGTGGATTCATTTCAAGAATAAGTTAAATTTATAAGTTCTTTATATTCTTTCTATGAATTTATTAGAAAATAAGAATCATAAGAGAGGATAATATACTCTTAAGACTAAAATAGAACATTTTCATTGCACCACATTGCCTACATAAAAAGCTTTCCTTGGGGAATTTAATCAAAATATCCCTACTTTTTAGGAATAAGATTTGGACATTTTAGTAGAATCTTAAAAGCTTTGTCCTGTGCAATGAATGGCATTTCACTGGGGATCAGGTGTCTAATGACCACGGAGCAAGCAAATGGCAGCCTCATGGAGGTGGTTGGGAGCTCTGCACTGACTTCCAGACACAAGTCACAGGCCACCCCCACTGCAGTTAAAGTTGTCAAACAACTTCCATTAAAGCTTTGTCTTTTACAAGCCCAGAGCTCTCCCTGGGCTTGACCTTGATCTGAGAGGACACGGACCAGAGGGGGCTGACTGCATGTGGAACAGAGCTCATATTGCACGGATAAGTGCATATGCACAATCTAATGCTTTGAAAGTTTTCTAGAATGAAAGGTTCAGCTTCTGTGAAGCTCAGGGAATGCTGCATCATTAGAACCTTCACAGAGGTGACTGCGCCTCAGTTTAGATCCTTTTTGTGCATTGCATGAGTCAGTCTCTAGTGTGAACTCTCTAGTGGGTCCATTTCATGTGGTATGGGGAATGCTTCATTTGAATTCTTCCAGATTTCAGATGTTTGACTTTGGAGCTTTAAAACTTCTTCCCCATCAGCTTTTATGACTTTAATTGACTATTTTTTTTTTTTTTTTTAGAACATGAAAATGAAAAAAAGTCTGTGGTGAATCCACAAACTTGAGCACTGCATTCCTGTGGCACAGAACTGCTGTGCCGCATGATGATGCTGACCATACAGAGTGACAGCAGGCTGTTCTAACAGGGAAATGAATATTGCTTGAATGACTCAGAGAATAATAAAAGCAACCAGTTCTGCATCATCCCATCCCCCTGGAAGATGATGATGTTGCCATCTAACCTTTTCCAGCTTTACTACTCAAAATTGGATTATCCCCTGAAAAACAACTTTGAACATTTCTGAGAAAATCTCTGAAATCCAGAGTTCCCTGCAGGTGGAGAAATGACTGTAAAGCATTTTTAGCATGTGCTAAAAAGCATCCCAACAGTGGTAAAAAAAAGGAAATAACGGGACAAGTTTGCAGATGTTTGCCCTGTTTGTACACTCGCTATGAATTCACTCAATCGACTGTTGAACATAGGAAAATAAGTTTCTGGACCTTTGGTTGGACTCAATACATTCTGCTATGTTTTTAAGTGTGAAAGTTATAAGTTCAGACAAAACCAGTTGCCTCCACTCCCTTTATTGTCAGTGGACACAAAGTGATTTATGTCACACCTGGCTTTGGAGTTGCATTCTAGAGGTACCTGCACTTCTTTCTCCACTGACTAAAAGTGGACTGTGCATAAGTCTTCAGCATGCCTAAGACGTGAACTTTCAGACCATTGAATTAACTTATCTGACTCTCATTCCAGCCCTCATTAACAGGAAGGGTTTATTATGCATTGCTGCACTGAAACACCACTTTCTCCTCCAAACAAAATTACACTATCCTGTAAAAATTTTAAATTACTGAAACAACTATTGACACAGATACATTAGGCAAGGTTCACATCTTGTCACCTAACTATGTAAGAAAATTCTTCAGCCTCTTGAGCAGCTCTTGATATTTTTATTCTCTGTAAATAGAGGCATTGTCTGTCTGTAGTTTCACTGATTTCAGGGAGTGTCCTCTGGGAGAAGACTGTGTAGCAGGGATGATTCACCTACACTGTTTGTGTGTTTACTGATGGGAATTACAGATAGGATTACTCAAGAAAATAAGCATTCATCACCCTTACCAAAGGAGTTTGTTAGTCCCCCTTTCACATTAATATTAGTATTGAAATAGAAAGACTTCACTAGAAAATCCTGGAAACACAGCAGACTGTTCATTGTCCAATTCTATATCATCATTGTTTTTTTTCACATTGTACTCAGAAAGAGTGGCTGTAAATTATGAAGTTTTAAAATGCAACTTTTTCAGCAAGTGGAAGAAGAAATGCAGACCCACTTCCTAGGATAGATGTCATGATTATTGTTTAACTGTATACATGCTTTTTAGGAAGAAATGTGTGAAAGGATTGTCTTCTTGAAGTATTGAGTATTGTACCCTGTATTTTTAATGAATCATTAACTGCGCCATGGAATAGATATTTGTGCAGTTTCTCCAAGAAGTTTGAAATTCCTATCATGTCATAGTTTGTTTTAGTTTCTTTCTTTTATTTTTACCTTTTAAAAACTGCAGAAGATCAAGAGACATGCCAGCTAGGGGTGGAGATGTGTTTGGACCTGTAACCTTACATGTTCAGGAAGACTTCAAAGTTGAGACTGGTAGGATCCAGTTACATTTCATCACAAAGGATAAATTTATGCCTGTAAGCCATAACCTTTGGCCAGTCTCTGTTTCTTCCTATTGGCTAAGAGATATACTTGTGTTATTCATCTGTCATGTATTCACACTGCATAAAATTCTCTTTCTTTAGTTTTTCATTTGTTTTCCTGGCTACTTACATCTTCAACAACGATGGAAGTTATCCAGATTGGTGGCGTACCTATCTACAGAAGGCAAATCAAACTTTTAAAAAATGTTTTCCACTGTGCTAATGCAAAGGATGGCAACTGCTGGGGCTCCTGTAGAAACTAAAAAGTAGAACAGCTGTCCCTCACATAGAAATTGAATTGATAAAACATTGAGTAGTTATTAACACCGTGTTGTTGTAGCCACAACACAGAACTCTGAGGCTGCATTTATACCAGTAAATAAAATGAACCATGGCTCTGCTCTGGCTCTGTGACCAGTTGACATGAGTGAGCTCATGATCACCCAGCTGAAGTCTTCTAATTTGCAAAACCACTTGACTGCCTCCAATCAGGCTGCTGGGTTTTGAGTCAGCTAAGACCTAAAAGCTGTGTCCAGACATTATCTGGAAGAGTATTACCTTGGATCAAAACAGTGCCAAGAGGTGTTCCAGTAATTAAAGGTCATGACCTGCCTCTGCTTAGTATACTTATATAAAGGTAGATGCTGTAGAGAGCCAGAAACCAGTGCAATGCCAGTCAGACAATGACACAAGCAGCAATACTGAGAGAAGACATATAAAAACCTGGGTTCTGCAAAGACATGCATAATTTTCCTTCTGCACTGCAGAATGGAATAAAAAGACACTACTTTTCTTCTAAATTTTGGGAGCAGATGTATGCTCTCGCTGCTACTCTTAAAAGTCTGGGAAGGAGAATATACTTACTGTCATTCAAAAATGTTCCTTTTATCAAAGGAAGGCACTATGTGAACAATATAATACAAAGTTGTCATGAAAATCCAGCTTCACAAAACCAAAACAATATGAAGCATTCTCTTCATCCCAAATTATAAAGGTTTCAAATGTCAGACTGAATGAATAGCTCTGTTTTCCACCCAAACATATTTCTTGGACAACTCCTGGAAACCTGATACCTGAACATTGCTCTTTATAGGAGCTCTTTTGAGTTTCCGTGTCAGTCTCCACCTGAGGGTACCCTGAAATGCACGGCTGTTCATAGCTGGAACCATGAAGCCATAGATGTACATCTGCTGTGCCTTCATTACGGAGTGCTCTTGGATATTACATCTAACTTCTGCACTTAACACATAGTCACCACTGAGTCCTGGTGGTGTGTGCAGCTTGGGCCAGCTGGTGAAGGAATTACAGCTCAGGTTCATATTTCATCCTTGTTCTGAAATGAGGACAAATCCCTTAACTGGATAAAGCTTTTCTCTAGACAAGAAGATAATTGTGGGTTGATACCAGAGAAGAGGCTAGAGCCTCAGTTTGTTGTGAAATTGTGAGTACCTTAGGCAGCTTCAGGACAAAATGCCTCCAGATTTTATCTGTGAAGAAGTGCAGCCCTAAGAAGGACTCAATATTGTGGCTACAATTTTCTTTTATTGCTGACTAAGCTAATTATCCACAGAGGCGTTAGTGCTGATTACATGAATTAATTTTACAACAAAGACATCCTCTTCAGATTTCATTTCAGAAATCAATTCTTGACTTTAAGATGAAAAAAAAATTAGCGTGCTGGACTTTTGAAGGATAAAAAAAACATAAGTTGCTGTGCTTATGAAGTTCTTTAATAAAACAGAGGATATTACTACTGACATTATTGTCTCCAGTTTTCACCTGTTTGGACAGATCTTATTGCTAGCTGATAATACTTACCCAAGGTGATATTTAAATTTCTTTGCATTCTTACCTTTGTGGTGTTCCATCCTAACCAAAAACAGTCTGGTGTTAAAAGTACAGCTATACTGGCAAAGCAGGGCTTAAAGAAATGCAGGGTGCAGCTGGTGTTGAAAAAGGCTCTCTCATGTTTCTGCATAACACAGACTGCTGCCCAAGATTAAGCCACTAGAAAACCTCAGCACAAGCAAGATACACAAGACTGTATAGCCAATGATAACAGGAAAGTTTAACACTAGATCAACACAAGTATAATTAGCTGTTTCAAGTGGAGACATTATTCTTCATTTCCTGCCCTCAGCTTGTTGCTCTGAACTGTTAAACAATAGCTGTGTTTCATGGAAGAAGGGTTGGGTTTCAGAGGCTGGTGAAATGGTTCCCCTGTGGGACCAGATCCAAGGGTGGACAGATTCACTGGGAGTGTCTCTGGGCTGCTTCAGGTGGGCCAAGAAAGCCTGACAAACACAGAAATAGTGGGGAGAGATAGCTTGCTTGACAATTGATTCAGCAGTATTTTCATCCAGCTGATTTCAGTCCTTTTGACTCACATAGGCTTTATACTCACTGTACTGAAACACAATCAAGAGATCCCTTTCCTTTTCTTCTGGTAAGCTCCAATTTTCATTATAATGAAAGAGTTCCCCTTTGTTTTCCCTACTAATCTGTGCACAACTCTTCTTTTTTTCTCCCCACTTTGCCAGTCTCCTTCATCCACATCCCACCCTTCAGTCATATTTTTTCAATCATACCTTTTTTCTTTCAGCATTCTCTTTGCTGCCTACTATTAACTTCCAGATGCACTAAGCTGTCTTTCCATGATCCAGACTTCAAGTCCCAGTGGGACTTGCCCTTGCCAAAGATCACTAGACTGTGGAGGCAGGCTGGACACCATCTGAGTCAAATTCCTGGGTTGCAGGTAATGAGAAGCAGCTAGATCCAGGGAAGAGCTTCCCTCCTGTTTATGCTGCAACTTTTGCAACACTTGAACTCAATATTACATAGTGAATCTAAAGTGAATGTAGTCTTTTACCAAATTCATAACTACCCTGCAATATCAGCAGTCTGGCATCATCCTGTGGGATAAGAAAAACTTTTAGAAGTGTCTAGCTGAAAAGTTTATATAATTATATAAATAATTAAGTATTTTCTATATATGCAGGTTATAGTTACATACATGTGTACCTTACCCTTTTTGTCTGACATAGTAAACATTTGATGATTTTTTGAAAACTTCTGCCATTTAAAAATGGTAGACTACAAAAAATATAGGTTGTATAGTGCTCCAAAGAGTTAGAAATTTTCTGAATGCACACATGCTGTTTCTGAGACCTATTCTGACTATCTGCAGATGCAAACAACATGACATGCAAAAGGGATTACACATAATTGGAAGATGTGATGCGGAAAATTATTTCTTTCACTGTCACTCTATGCCTTTATTTGTTCTTGAATCTCTTATTAAAAAAACCCAACACCACACACAAAGAAACAAACATGTACACTGTACATCAGAACCTGGAAATCTCCCAAGCCGCAGGCTAACAATTGGCAAAACTATCAGATAAGATTCAACAGAAAAACTACAATGTGATGATGGGCTGATTTTAGAGACAAGAGACAAGACATAAACTTCTGGTAGGGTTCCTAGACAAAAAATTCAATTCCTGCTTCTGGTATAGGTTTCCTATATTACCTTAAATAAGTAATTTACGATTTCTGTTCCTTGGTTTCTGTAATCTGAAAACTAAAGAAAATCCATCACCTTTTTTTTCCTCCCACAATTTATCTGACTTCACTTTTTAAAATACAATAAAATGTTTGAAAATAACCCTGCAAATTAACAGAATTGACCTTACACCTAACAAGAGTCTATTGGCTCATAACTAACACCAAGTTCATGCATTTAGATAATATATAAGCAATAACGAAACATTTTTCTGCAAAATGGCTTTGTTGTTGGTTATATAAAACAGTGTCTCATTCCTTTCTTATAGCAAACATTTTTTCTTGTCCTCATTCAAAAAGTACAAGAGAAGCAAAAGGAAAGCTTGTCTGGATGCTGTGAGATGGGATAGATAGAACAGAAAGATTGGAAACAAGATGTGGAACACATAAATGGCTTCAGAGTGTGCATAAAGACTTTTTCTGCAATCTCTGATCTTTAAGTAACATTAAACTGCCTGCATTAGGTCTTCTTCAGCTCTATCATTCTATACAACAGATGCTGATCCTGTGAATCTTTCAAGTGAAAACATTCCGTGATTCATAGAAAATTTATGATTAAAAGATGGTATAAAGATGAGAAACCACCCGCCATTACGAGCCATGATGAACATGTGTGCAAAGTTATTGCAAAAGACACTGTGCATTCTACTCCCAGAAAAGGGAAAAAATGTTCCCTTTGGTTGAATAAAATGTAGAAATTAAGTAAAGATGGTCCTCTCCTACTGTTTGAGTCTTTCATATCAGTTTACAAGCAGTAAAATCAGAAGAGTTCAGCAATAAGTACAACATTACTTCTACTCATCTGTCAATTTCAAGAAATCAGAGTATATAATTTGTTGAGTAATCCTTTGAATTCCCATCTGAACATTTAAAAAGAAATATGGTATCACTTCGTGTACCTGTCTGTGACTTTTCAGACTGTAAACAACTCCCAGTACATAGCTTGATTTGTCTGTCTGAAGCCATGAGGCAGACATTTGTATCAACAAAGGGTTAGTTTAGATTTGCTGGTTTTATCTAACAAATTCAGTGATTCTTCCCTCTCAAGAGCATATAGAAAAGGCAGTGGAGACAGTAGAATTTACATGGTGTTGTTACCTTTATTTCCATTCAGGGAGAATTTAAAAAAATGCCATCTTAATTAAGTAACAGTGTGAAACTGGAGATAAATGCAAAAATCTGAAAGTTCATTTATAGAACATGAAAACCTAAAAAGATGTACTGTGAGTTAGGAAAATAGAGCTGAAATAAAAATTTGCAAATGGGCTGCCCACCTTCCTAGAGGACCCCTGCACACCACAGATGCATTTCTGAGCTGGGAGTGGTATAGGTCCTCCCAGGCAGCAAGTGCCAGAGACCCAGAGGGGTTTGGTGTCACCATGAAATAGGGAAGATGAGGCTCCTGTGCTGTTCTCCTGCTGGCACTGTAACAGTCAGAGGGAAGGGTAAATCAGTGGCCCTGTGGGCACCATGTCTCCTTCTTGCTGTGCAGTGGGGTGGGCCCTTCTCCTCCAAACTCTATGTCTCTCCCTTTAAAGAGCCATCTAGAATGACATGGAGATGACCTGAAAGCCCTGGGAGAGTGGTAGAATCACAGCCTTGAGCTCTGGAGTTTGCTTGCAGCTACTTTTTCTTGAGGCAGATGACGCTGTGTTGAAAGCCCTGCATCTTACACCTTTCTTTTCCTGAATCAGAGGAGATCCTGGCATGGGAACAAGACCAAGGAGGAGGAGGTGAGCAGGATCCCCCAACACACAGACAAGAGTAGTGAGGGCTGGCAGAGGGGAGTGGGAGGAAAGAGGTCTCATAAGTCCCACTGAAACTCTGTATGGCTCCTGACTAACTCGTTTTCTGAAATAAATGGAAGTGATTTACTGCATCTGAAGTCAGCTACCTACAGAGTATATATCTAGTTTTAACTGGCCATCTTTTCAGTCAGTGCTGAAAGATAGGCACATTCAAACTGAGGATAGCAAGCTGCTGACAATAAGAGAGAAACATTCATTTGTTGTGGGCTGTAATAATAAATAGGAGTGAAAACCAGAGGGACTCCTTGCTCTTCAAAACCTTTGTGCAATTAACCTGCTGTATCCATCTTGGAGTTCACATGTTTCATATTCTTATAAAGGATGTCCTGGAACAAGGCACTTTAGACTATGATTGGTTTTCTTATTCTGTTTGGTATGATATGTTTTTAATGGTAGCTTGTGTTATGCCCTTGAATGAAAAGAGATAATTGAAGTACAGATCTTGCCTGGAACAGAGATTAGGAATGTTAAAATGTTGTAAGACCTTGGCAGGGTCCTGCAGCAAAGGAAGAAGATTATCTTGGAGGCAAGGAATTATCATGATGTCCTCTTCTGTTCTGCTGATAAGCTTCTTAAGGGAGACACTAGTCAAGGATATTTTTATTCTATTTAATGATATCTTGTAATATTTCTGTGTGTTTTTTGGATACCGCTGCAATATGAAAAATATGGCTCTTGATCAGTTAAGGGAGTGGGTACTTTGGGTTTTTATAATCAGACACTCTAGGAGCATTTTCTCAGGTATCCTTGTCAGGCATTTTTGAGATAATGCAGAATTTGCTTGATCATGTTCCAACATGGTTGTTAAAAGAATGCCTGCCTTCCTCGGTCATGCTATCCTGAGAGTTGTGAATTGCTCTCTTCAATCTGGGATGGTTCCAAAATAATTTGAAATGGGATACAATCATTCTTTTGTTAGAGAAGATGTCTTATCCATGGATGTTTTCTTTAACAGGCAACCAGTTCATAATTTACACATTTCAGTTAACAAGGAAAATAGTTTAAAGTTCAGTGCAGATTTTATTATATATGTTATAGTAAACATCTGGGAGAGCTAGACTTTATGATTGTCCCTTGGTTGCTAACAGTGTAACTTTTTTGCATCAAGGTCTGTTCTTCTTGGCAATTTACTTTTTGGCAGCAATCTGACAAATAACTTAAATACCTGATTAGTGTTACGCACAAACCTTTTCTTATGGCCATTATCACTCTTGCCCTTGTATATAAAGCAAGATAACACCAGTGTCTTCTTAAGGGGAAGTCAGTTGTAATTCTGAATGCAAAACGAAGTCCTAACAATTCACTTCCAATAAATTATGAACATGACTGACAGAAAATAAGTAAATAAAAATACAGGTGAAACTTTGCAACAGAAACCCCAAAGATATCCAATAAGCCTGACCCATTTTGTATAAAAATCAATGACATTGAGATTCATAAACATTTTCCTAGGTGCACAGGAAGAAAAAGGCACTTTCAGAGTATTATTTACCTGTAAATGAGTTTATACATTGGAAATGCTCATGTTTTCTGTTATTTCATGAAGGGACAAAGTTCTCTAACAGGGAGTAGACTTTTACTTTTGGGTGTTGAGGTTCAGTGAGATTAGTCTTGAAGACCTTCTCTGGAAATGAACTCTATGTGAAGAAACTGGAGGCTCTTTAGATTTATGAAGGCCAACCTGTTGAACAGCAGTGCCAAAGTCAGGGTTTTATTTACCATCTTTCCTCAGTAAGGCACAATGGTCTGTAAGGCTTTTATAGTTTCTTAGAGAATGGCACAGGATTGCCAGTTTACAGAATTTTTTTATGGTTGTTTGGTGATCTTTGGTAGTTTCTCTTCCCTCACTGAGTTATATAATATGTGAATATGCCAGAATTCACTTGAAAAAAGTTCTTCTAGCCCTCAGGGCAGCATAAAAGAAGCTATAAAATAGAAAACATATATAAGTAGTAAAGTTGTGATATTTAATGTTTCTAAAGAGTTGTGGGGCCTGAATTATTAGAGTCGAATCACAGTTTGAATCATCTGTGAAATACTCCCACTCTTAAGATAAACACATATTTTTGTAATACAATCTCTCTTCTACCAGTAAATTTCATTACTCAACTATTTGTCAAGGAAAAGTTTAGCTAAGTGTCAGAAAAAAAAAATCTTATTTTTTTTGTAGAAGACTCCAAGAAATTATCTTTCCAATATTCTTTGTACCAACAGTGAGGAGAGTTTCACTGAGCATATAAAGCTTTGTGTGAACTTGCTGTTAGAGACTGTGAACTGCCTTCCAGCTTTTTCTGTATCAGTTGGAAATGAAAAATAAAACCATATGAAAGATTAAATAAGCATTTTGATGTCTTATTTTTTCAGATATCACACCAGCCTTTCTAGCAATAGGAGAAAAAGAAATTGTTAGAATTTTCCAAAATCATAAAAATGCTTTAAAATACTATAAACCAATTTCCAAAACTGTAAAAATGATTTATACTTATTCACTCACTTAAAGGAAATTATTTTGGCAAGGATAAGAAAAAAAAGAACTACAGCATGAACAAAAACCACTTCATTTAAAAAGGTGGGCTCCCCTAATGCAGATTATTTGCTTTTGTAAGCCTGAATAAAACCGTGATATGGTGAAATTGTGAACATCTGGAATACTCAAAATCAGTAGGAAATTATTTTAACACAGAGTATGGGATTAATTTACCTAAATTTAGACATCTACAAAGTAGACATCTAAGTTTGAACTGGTTTTCCAGGCCCTAGGTAATCAGTAAAAAGAAACAGGCTTTTGCACAGAACAATTCATCTGCATTCTAAAACACATCGGAAATGGTCCAGATGAATTACTCCCAGAAAATGTTTATTTTTCTCTGTTGAACACAAAGACAGACATGATTGACTACCTCGGATGTAAACATCTGTAATGTAGTCTACAGTTAGGCAAGACACCTTCATTATTTTTAGAGCTATAATAGCATGTAGAGTCTCTACTCCAAATTTGGGTACAGAAATCAGCCACATGGCTGAATTTTCTTAGGTTTAGATTAGTTACCTCAAAATCTATGCATGCAAATGCATGTGTCTACTTGTGTTTGTGCAGGATGTATAGCCCCTATCAAGGTTTATGTCAGAAATATTCATCTTGATTACTTGCCCCTGCAATATCACATACAAAACCAAGTCAAATAACTCAGACAAGATTTTCAAATTAATGCTATGCATTTGAGCAAGAATAGTAACAGCACTGGGGTGGAAAGTTCCTTCACTTACTTTGTAAGCCTCAGCTCCAGATGAATGCCACATCATCTCCCTTAACTCATTCATACATGTGTTTAGAAATCAAAAGGAGATGAGTTCTACACCAAAGGCTATTAAGGCTGACTTTACTACAGGTATTATCTTACAATACACAATACACAAGGTATAGAGTTATTTAACCAGTTTAATCCTCAGATCCTAAAATCATAAGAACCATTCTATGAGAGATAGAGCTAAGAGGTTGCTTAACTATCAGGCAGTGCTTAACAGAGGGTGAAATACTTGCAGTTCTAAAGCCTGTACAAAAATCTTTAAGAAGCAGGGGAATGTTTAATTTCCACTTTGTTTACATGAAGTCTGTTGTGAAGTGATGAAGTGTCATAGTGGTCACACCACAAAGATAAAGCTTGTGTTGTGTCACATGGGATAGATGGAAAATAGTTACTGTCATTTCTACTAAGAATGTCAATCTACAAACACGTACATCAAGTTCTGAATCATTTTCCATAACAGGACCTGATGTGATCCTTCACTGAAGAAAGAACTGGAGGAGATGGTATTCTCCCACACTTCAGCCAGTAAACCGAATCTATTTCAAATTTTCATTTTTTCCTTGTGTTGAACCCAATAAGACAAATGTCAATTTGGTATCAAATTGCCTTCATGTCTCCTTCTTGGCTTGATGATCCACAGGGCAGGATTCAATTTAAGGTGCATTTAGGTGTCAGGAAGTATGGATCTTAGAAACAGGAATCTCAGGTACAAGCATGTAAGTATCTGAGATCTCGTTAGAGACAATGGAGAGCTAAAGCTTAACTCATTCCTCTAAATCTAAGCCTCTAGTGGAATTTAAAATGCACTAAAATATCTTAAGACAACTGAACAGGACTGGAAGTTGTCAGCTCTTTGGGGAAGAGAACTTCGTTCAACCACTGGAAGCTTAGCAGAAGAGTAAAGAAAATCAGTGGGCACCAGATGCTATTTGTTGGCGACTGAACTTGAGCCCTCATGGTCTGGGATGTCATTCTCAAATCTCACACATTGGCTATCTGCATTTTCCACCATTCACATGGTTCAGCTGGAGGGATTGATAAAGGAATTGATCTGGCACAGAATTGGTGCTGAAATCAATTAACTAGGAGCTCTGGGTATGATCCAAAGGAACAAAGTTTAAGAAAATTATTTACCGTAGCCATGCAACACAGAGGATCAGGCCAACTGTGCAAGAAATAGCTTCCAGGATCAGATCTATCATGAATTGAATATTCACTACAGATTTAATAAAACTGCTTCAGCAGTATAAACTTGGTTGTAAAATACAGAATTTAAATCAGCATTCGGCCCTTGCAGTGTTTTATGCATATGATCCACTTACAAACTTTCATTAAGGAAGCTGGGTTAAAGTCACGAGGCATAGTTTTTATAAGCTTTGTCTCCTTAAAATCTTATAAAAATAAATTTAAGTAGCTTACATACCCCTAAATAAGCTGCAACAATAGTATAGCACAGTTAAGTTAATTTAGTGTGTTAGAAAAAGTTTTCTTGCTGGTTTTCAGAATGTTAGAGTTTTGCCGGATATATCATTACCACCAAGTTGGTACTGACTTGTGGAGGCTATAAAACAAATAAAGTCATTAAAAATAATTTGAACAAAAGGAGTAACTTGATATCATAATGCCATCCACATTTGGTTAAAATGACTAATTTTAAAGCTCCCTTTCATCTTACTAAACAGATTTCCAGAGTTAAAAAAAATGTGATTAATAAATTATCCCCCATAAATCTTATGATAACTATGATAGTCTTTGGAGAATTATGAAGCCACATCTGGAAAAAGTATTTTACTGCCTGTAAAACAGCATGCCATGAATTTTACTAGTTCATATTAGTAAGTGAAATACGGTATATAATTTTGCATTCATCAGTGTGAGTGCAAAACACATAATTTTCTTCTCCCCAAAATCATTAGATTTATTTCACAAAGAATGTTTCTTGTAAAGTTTATAAGGAACTTGTTTTCTTTTATTCATATGGAGATATTTCTCCCTTATATTAGCTGTAATTTACAAGATGAACTGGAGAGTACCTAACATCAGAACAGAAGTAAGCAAACAGTAAGAGTAATAGGGTTCATTTGTTATTATTATTACACCAAGGCTAAAATGAGCAAGGCCAAGCCACTGAATAAATGCCAGAGCACTAATCAAGAGAGAAAGCAAAGAAGTTCATTTTCTGCTATGTAATCCAACAATAGCTATTACGTTATTCTTTTTCATTAAGGACATTTTTAAATATATAGATTAGAGTCGCTAGTCATTCAAGATGAGTGGCTGTAATATTTCTGGAATTAAAAACTTGATTAAACTTAAGTATTTCTTAAATAAAATGAGCAATGTTCTTGTAGAGCCAAGTATGTCCCAGGGAAATATAAAACCCTTTTTATTTCCAAGCAGATGTTTGCAATAAGAAATGGATGGTGAGTGAAAGGGAAGAACACCATTAAGCTAAGGTAACCCCTAAAGATTTTTATATAGTTCTGCAATCATAAGCTCCATCAGTGATAAATATCACAATAGTGCTTGTAATGTACCTGGTTTTATTTATGTGTAGATCCTTGAATATGCTTTACCTCAAGTAATATAATTCACTTAATGACCACAGAAAAGTTATATTTTAATATAAATGAAAGCGACATAACTTCTGTAACCTGAAAAGGTTCTTTCTCTAAAGATACTATAAATCAGGACAATAACATCTGTAAACATGTTTTGTTTTTATAATAGAAATAAATAAGAAGCCCAGAGAAATGCTTACTAATAAAATGTACATGGATTAGACCACTTTATTGCAAACAATACTCTCACAATTTCAACACAAATTATTTATATAAACATGTTGCTCAGACTGATAACATGGATGACATTTTGGTCATAAAACTGTTATTGCAGTAAATACAGCTCTCTTCTGTTCTGGTTTGAAATGGCTGTTATCTCACTGCATTGTTTTGCTCGTTGTAGCTGATTTATTAAATACTCTAAGCTGAATTGGGTTTATACCTATTGGTACTTGCTGACTTTTCTGAAAGCAAAGACTTTATTTTCTTTTAGCTTTCCTCAAGCTTTCCTCACTCTCTTCCCTTGGTTTTGGCAGAGCTTTACGAGAAAGGCTGGGGCCTTCACACAGCTGTTGTGATGCTGCTGTAGGAAGGGTTAGATAACATCAAAACCATGTGTCTCCAGGCAGGGGAAGGTGAGGGTCAGAGGGACATTCAGAGATGTCTTGGGTTTATGGGGCAGGGTCTTGGTGGTGGGAGTGCTGCAGGAGAAGCCTCTGCAAGGAGAGGCCAGGGGCTGCCCAGTGCCTGTCACAGCCACTTCCAGCCACTTCTGCAGCAGACTCAGTGCTCCAGACCTCAGCCCACCTGGGGAGCTGGTGGTGCCTCTGGGGAATCAGTGGTGCTGAGGAAACACATTCAAGAAAGAGTAAATAACACAAGAGGGAGATAGGAGGAGGGAGCAGAACAGAGTGAGAAACAAGAGAGGGCACATCAGGGTCCAAGAAGGAGGCTCCAAGCTCCAGAGCAGTTGTTCTCTGCAAGCCATGGAAAACCCATGCTCTCCAGAGCAGGTTCATCCTGAAGGACTGCAGCCATTGAGAAAGACTCATGCTGGAGTGGGAAAAAAGCATGAGGGAAAAGGAGCAGAAGAGAGAACCTGTTACGCATTCACCAACCTCCATCCTCCATCCTTCCTGTGCTGCTGGGGAGGGTGCAAATGAGGTTGGATCGTTGGAGTGAAGTTGAGTCTGGTAGAGGAGGAGGAAAGGTGTTTGGTTTAGTGCTTGACTTTTTGATCCTCGCTACCAAAGTCTATTTCAATAGACAATAAATTATTCTTTCCTCCCACACCACCTCAACTTTCAGTCTGTATTTCCTATGATGGTAATTAGGAAGAAATCTCCCTGTCTTTTTCTTGATCCATGAGTTTTCTCATCCAATTTCCTCCCCGCTCTGTCCCAGTGAGGGGTGATGGTGACAGTGACACGTGAGTGAGCAGCTGGGTTGGGCTGTTAGCCAAGGTTGACTCATCATGAAATAGCATAACACTCAAAAGTTAGATGACAGATGCACAAACAGACTGGTACAGTGCAAATCACATGTAACAAATGCTTTTCAGTTTTATTATTGAGTTATTCCACACTGAATGTGACCCATTTTGAAAGATAACTACAAAACTTGTAAAAGTTCACCAAACATTTTTCTCTATGAATTTCAGCACATAATTTTCCTTGAATAAATATCAGTGTGAAAGATTTCTCTGTATCAGCTAGCCTCTTTCCCTTATCATCCAGGTGCACTCTACAAACTCTGCATCACATAAGAAAGAAAAAATAACTGCACAAACTACTCCAAAAGCACCAGGGTGAAAAATTCTCCAGGAGCTATAGGGGAGCACAAAACTCACCCATTGCTCTTTAATACTACTGCAAAAAAGACAACTCTCATTTGGGAGTGTAATAACAGAAGTGTTGCCTCTGAGAGAAAACAGATTATTATTCCATTCTACTCTGTACCAGGGAGCCCTCAGATGGAGTACTCTGCCCCGTTTCAGCATCACATTTAATGAAACATATAGACATATTGGAAAGAGTACAAAGATGAACAAAAACCCAAGAGATTAAGAAAACATGACTTCTCTGAAAATTCAAAAAGGACTGCTATTTTTAAGGGGAAGATTGCAGTTGAGTGGAGTGGGACATGAACTAGTGACATGATAAGATATCTAAAAGACCCAGGATGAGAAAGATTATGATCTTCTTTCCATGCCTTTCATAAGTAAGATAAGAACAAATTGACAATTTAAGAAAGAGGAAATTATAACTAGATAGCAGAAAAACTTTCAAACTAAAATAGAAGCCAAGTTCTTGTAGATGTTTAACTACTAAAATTGTTGAAAATCCAGAAAACTTGTAATTACCATTGCATGGAAAGAAGACTGCAGTGATTCATGGCACCATTCCAGCCATAAGTTTCAATGATGCCTAAATTTTTCTCTTTGAAAACTGGTGCCAAGTACTATAAGTATGAATCTCATTTGGAATTTGACTAGGGATAAAATCTGTGCCATTGCCTTATCCTAGAATATCAAGTTCTTTATATCTAGTATGCAATGGGTAGATTTATATTAATGATTTACTGAACTGAATGGGTCCTTCTTTGGTGCAAATTTGTCATTTCAGTTGCTCTTATGATGCACACTCAAGTGCGCATCTGAAGAACTTAAAGCAGTACTCTTGGTGCAGGAACTTGAAGCCACTCTCAGAGACGCTATTGAAAGTGTGCACCTGTGAGGTGGATGCCTGATCCTTCAGGATGTAGCTCTCCATGACTGTGTAGTGTGGGACTGGCACCTGCAGCTGCCATGAACTCCATTGCTGCTAAAGACACGTCCTGCTAGAGCCCAAACAGACAGCAGCGAAGCGAACTTTGCTCTGTATTTGTGCTGCACAGTGAGGAAAGTGGATGCATCCAATGTCCAGAATTTAATATGAAGTCTTACACGTGTAAGGTCAGTGCATCAACCAACAAACAAGCACCAGGACTTACTCAGAAATAACATTCAGTCACACTCAGAAGATGGTTGCTGAACAACCCTATCGACAACCCTATCACAATTCTGTTGAGAGGGTGATTATTTTTTTATTTTTACCTAAATGTCTTTTGCAAATCCAATAAAAAATTAAGTGTGTGTTTATTTTTTTCCAAAACTGTTATGATGAGGAGTGACTTACAATTTTGTTATGTTTTTAGTGTAAATAACCTCATGAATATGAGATATTTGAGAAATTATTATTGTGATATTTGCTTCTGCTTTTTCTAAACAGTTCTAAGCTGGATTAATGAATTTTGAAATATTTTAAGCATTCCAGTATTTAAATATTCCAGATATTTAAATATATCCAATATTTCTTTCTAACACAACCTGCTCTTTTAACAGGTGAACTCCAGTTGAGTGATGCTGTTTCAAGCTGTAAAAAAGTTGCTTTGTTCTTTCCTTGATCTGTCTGCATTTGAATGAAGCAGCACATGGTTCCATGCATGTGTGCACCGTGCAGCTTAATGCAGGCAGAGACTTGCAGCAAAGTAAAACCACAGAGAAATGAGTCTGCTGGAAATGATGATTCTCTCAGCACCAGAGAAACATATCTGTTCTTGGCATAGACAACAACATCTTTAAAATATGGAGAAACTGTGTATGGAATATATCTTTGGTCAATTTACCTAATTGCTTGCCTTTTTCTAGTAAATATGCTAGTAAATTAAACATAATTCAGCAATTAAATTTTCTTTCATTTTCTCTCACTTTCTTTTATAATTGCAAAGAAATTCTCTGCTAATTGTAATTTATAAATTAATTTTAGGCAACACTGATTTTGGAGGGCAAAAATTTAGATTGCCTTCTGAATAACAATTCTTTTTCCAAACATTAAAGTAAGTGCAAAACCACTGTGGGTTGCACCTGTAGCCTAGGAAAGAAAGATGTGTGCTTCCAGATGGCAAGTCATGTCTGTGGATGGGCTGAATGGCTTTCCTAGTGGTGCTTATACTCACAGAATTGCAGAATATTTTTAGTGGAAAGAGACCTTTAAAGATCACTTATTCTACCCCCTCACATGAGCAGACATCTTTCACTAGATCAAGTTGCTCAGAGGCCCTTCCAACCTTACCTTGAACATATCCAATCAGTCAGAGAGTCATTAAGGTTAGAAAAGACCTCTAAGACCATCAAACCCAACTGTCAAACTAGCACCACTACCATGTTCACCATCAAACCACGTCCTCAAGTGATGTATCCACATATTTTTACAATGCTTCCAAGGATGATGACTCCACCACTTCCATGGGAAGTCTGTTCCAATGATTTACAATCCTTTGTGTGGAAAAAAAATCCTATTATCCAATTTAAAATTCCCTGAGTGCAACTTGAGGTAATTTCCATTCAAATCCTTCCATTTTCAATGACAGGGTATTTAAAATTTGTGGGCAACCTGTTCCACTGTCTCAACATCCTCATTGTAAAAAAATTTCTTCTTTATGCTCAGTCTAAATCTACCATCTTTAAGTTTAAAACCGTTGCCCTTTGTCCTGTCACTACATCCCTTGGTAAAAAAGTCTCTCTCTGTCTTTCTTTCAAGCCCCCTTTATATATTGAAAAGCCACAATAAGGAGTTCCTTAGAACGTTCTCTTCTCCAGGCTGCACAACCCCAGCTGTCTCAGCCAGCTCCCTCTCCACTGATTATGGACAATTAGTTACTAACTTAAGAGGCTTAGTCAACAACTCCTGAAGTCTATATCAAATGCTGGACAACAAAATAATTTTAAAATGGTTTCTCCACAGGCTCTTGGAATAACCTGGTTCTACTCTGCTTCAATCCATATTCTAACATCTCTAATAGAGGCTGCTTCAAATGGATATTTGATACCAAGTTTTGATACCATGATTTAAGGGTATTTGATACCAAGACAAGGAGGGGAATATTCATGATGTCACATAGACATGACAAACATCCCTGTCAGTGTGTTGTCAAAGGTATCGTGGTCGAAGGTTTCACAGGCTACCATGGGAGCTTCACGTGATTTGCGATTCCATATTTGCTTTGGAAAACCTGTTCTCAGGATGTGAGGAGCATCAAGGAGGGGCTGTCATCTCCCTGACTTTAAGAAGGAATGAAGATGGAAATATTTTCCTTGTTTTAGTCAAATCTGCGGAGAAACAAATGATTTATTCAGGGAACCACTTGACCAAAGGTACTTTTGATAAGAATTAAAGGAATGGAAGTCTGGTAACTGAAAGAGGTACCACTAGCAAGGACTGAAGCATAAGGGAGCCACAAATCAGAAATGCTGGGAACCCACCAGGGAGTGCAATAATATTCGCCTCCACTTATGTGCCATGCTTCCTGTGTGCAATCTTGATGCCTATGTTATGGGCCAGTAAAAGATGTGTTACTGAACTGGAATTGGTAGCCCACTTTTTCTTGTAAGTCACTGTCCTATAGCCTATTCTCTGTGTTAAGGTCAGCTTGCACAGTCTGACAATGTGCCCAGTATTAAACTCCTTTACAAAACTCATCAGCTCCATCCGAACTATCTGTCCAGTGAAGCCTTTGGCCTGAGGGGGCTGCTGAACCATTCTGAGAGCTCTTTGACAAAGGGAGTATTAATTGGTTTGAGTGAAAATGTTGCCAGCAACCAGTCTTAACATTTTTCACAGTCGTGACAGTTGACTTCCAGGTCTTCGCAATGTTCCCTGGGATTGTTCACCTTCTTAGTATAAGTAAAGCCAGCACATTCTGGGTTAATAAGGAGTAAGACTGCAAGTAAGACTGCAACTTCCTCAAAAACATTTGTACAAATTCAGAGCACAGTGTTTTGGAGGTCTGGAAGAAACAGATTTTGCTTAATTTTCCATCATCTGTCTTCCTGAAGAGCAGAATGAACAACCCTCCACTGTAAAGCACAGGGCCAGGCTCACTGCAACTAAGAGGACACCTTGTTATCTCAAACTATCAAAGTGCTCCTAGTTTCAATGTACTGTTTTCTTCTCCTTCTATGAGTGAGGACAACACTCATCCACATCAGATGCTTGGTCTGACATAAAACATGTAACAGGTCATCACATAGTCAGGTCCTGTTGTGAAGTTTTCCATAAGACCTAAGACAGAGACACTGTGAGATATCAGCACTTCAAATAAACATGGAGACATATAAATGTCTCTTATTTGGAAAGCCACTGTTAACATGGACAGCTTTTTACATCTAGGAAGATTTAAGGGAACTAAGGCTTCTTGTTTGTTTGTTGCTTAAAAGAAACTTCATTTAACTTTTCCTCTATCTTTTTTGGTTGAAAGCAAGATTTTGTCATGTTCCTTGTAAAAGATGCATTAAATGACTTACCTCCAGTTTATGTGTAACTGAACATCACTCTGTATTCTCAGGCTGCAAGGAGTTCTGATCTAAATACATTAAATAAAATATTGTTTGGTTTCTGCTGTTGTTCAGCCATAACAAAGGGGTCTAAAAAGCAGGAGACATGACACTGAAAAATATTGATGATACCGATACTCTAGTTATTCTAAAAAGTTTTCTTGTGTTTAACTTTCCCATCTCTTTGCACAGAAAATGATAACATGTATCTGAGCTTGTAAAACTCCTAGAACTCACGACAGCTAGTGCCACTGATTTGATGATGTGTGAGACTCAAAACCTGACATTTTTCTAGGATAGCAAGATGGATAATTGAGGCTTTTTGTTCTCAATTTCCACCATGTATTATAAACACAAAAAAGATTTGTTTAAATGGTATTTTTACTAAATACACTTCAAGATTTTTCAAAGTGTATTTCTTTTGGAGGAGTCATGTGGGCCAATTAATTTTGTCAGAACTACCTCTTTAATTTGGAATTTAAAGCACCAAGAACTGTAATGAGTGTGTGTTCCAACCAGAGGAGGAACTGAAGGGAGAGTCACAGGTCAGCACAGCTGCATGGAACCCAACCACGTTAATTTGTGCAGGAAAATGTGCTCACCTGTCCCCTCCTCACCTGGAACACCAGAGAGGTGAGTTTTATAAACCCACTATTAATTCAATGAAAATGTAAGAGAAACCAGTAATTAGAACTACTCAAGAAATAGGAACTCCAAAAGAATAAAGACACCAAATGAAGTCTATAATTCCAGGCTTTCATCCTGATATCTGATTTTTTTCTCTAATCTCACTTTTAGAAAGAATTGCAGGAATTGCAGGAATTTTTTGTTTTGAATTGACTGCAAGTCTGGGCTAAAACATATGACGACATGTGTAGATACCTCCAGATTGCTTCTTCTGTTTGGAACTTCAGAAGAATCACTTTTGTGTTACAACATAAGTCTTAGATAGATCTGACTCCTTCAGTGAACCAGAACACCAGCATTTTTCAAGGGAAAGAAATATAAAACACACTGCATTTTATTTTTCTAGGAATCATAATTATGAGATACATTTTATGAATTATGTTTAGAATATATATTTCTATATTTAATATATAAAGTGTCAAAACAAACCCTAGGTAGATTTGCTGGAAAATATTGGGCAAATTTGCAAGGAAAAAAACCCCAAATTATTTCCTTCTGAATTCTTTACACGGTCTTTATTTTTTCATAAAATGTTTCCAGTTGTTTCCTCCTTCTTCACATAAGAAAAATAACTTTCTCTCATTTACACATTTATTTTTTTACTGCCAAGATTTTAGTGATGAAAAGAAGCATATTAAGAAAAAGGGTGAGCATGCAGGAAAAAAGGAAGAAAAGTCTTAAAAATCTGAAGGTGAATATTAACTCAAAGTAGCAAAAGAGAGTGCTAACTACCCAACTCAAAGACATGGCCATCTACATTGCCACAGTTCACACAAGCCAGAACGTGGGGGTGGCATTAGTGACTCTCAAAGGTGCCTCCTCACAGCTGTGGCCACAAGAAACCTCTCCGTGATGGACTGGTGAGCTGGACCTCTCCTGCTTTGCCATAGGGAGTCTTGAGATTCCCCAGGATCCAGAAGGAGAAATGGCTCCAGCTGCATCTTACTGGCTACCCAGAATCATTCTCCTTCCCTTTTTCAGAGCTCAAAGGCAGAAGATTAATGGAATCCAATCTGTTTTTCTTGGTTTGGTGAATGGAGGAAGCTGGTTAGGCTGACTAGTCCAGCTGCAGTATCATCACATGCAGCCTTAAATGCTATGTCCACAGGTGCTACCTCCACCACATATATTCCTTCCTAATGAAGCAGCCTAGCTGAGAATCTTAATAGCATTATCTTCAGTAACACTAAGTGTAGCCTTTATTCTCATTGCTTGAAGGTTCTCTCTCAAATATTCCCAAGGCAGAGTAGACAGAGTGATTCACTGAAAAGTAAGGTTCTTTCTCTTCCAGTCTCTGAGGAAATGGCATCCTGTCCTGCCGTGGAGATAAGGAGGAAAGGTGCCAGTGATCTATATGTTTGCAACCTCATTAAAGGCTTCATCTGAAACTGAGTGTGACAAAATTTCCAGCTGGCACAGCATATAGCTGCCACCTTCCTGGTGTCAGAGAGAGCATGAGAGCCTCAGATTAATGATATAAATCCTCCAGTGACGTTTAGCTAGATCCAGAGCTGGATTAGTCTCTGATTTTGATTTTTAAATCACTTCTCAGCTACATAAAAAAATTAAACTTCAGTCCATCAAGATACACTAGTTCACATCAGTGATCTGGGGCAAAGATCTTGTCACAGACCAGAATGAGAAATTTAAAGCAAGTCTCAAAGTTTTCCTCATATAGTCTTCTCACCAAGAAGGCTGTAATCATGTGAATATCCTTCTTTATTTCTTAACCCTACATCATCCCTGGTCCCCAATCTATGACTTCAAATAGCCATTTATTGCTACAAAAAGAGAAGTATCAGAAGCTTCCTGAACTCCAGCGAGGACCTTTCTGTTTGGGATGGGTAACTTACAAACACTGCAAAGGGCAGATTGAAACTGTAAGATAAATAAACAGATATACTTGTAGTGCAAAAGCATTGAAAAACACTATTATTTAATGTAGAAAGTCCAAAAAAGCGTAACACTGAGATAGGATTATAAAGTAATTTCCAGATTTGATTGGCAGATGTTTAACTATACAATGTGTTCATACCATCAAAGGGTAAAATTTCCATTACATCAGTAAGGAAATGCTGTAATGTCTATCCTGAAATAGAAAAATTAGTATGACAGCCCTCCTGACAGCTGACAAATAAGGATTTGGACAGGAACCATCAGCCCAACAGCCATGAGCTACTGAAGCTAAGAGGTAAGCTGATTTTCTCTCCTTTTCTTCACTTAGGAGAAGTGTACTTCCTTGTCAGATACAGAGACAAATCTCCAAAATTCACTTATCCCATTACCATGAGACGACATACAAGAACAAAAGGGAATGTGAGATGCCAAGACTGTTCTGCATTTCATTTCTCTAAAATTCTGTATAGTAAAGCTCATTTATTCAGATTGATTATGCAAATTTTGTTACAGGTGAAGAGTTTTGGCTGTTTTCAAGAACACTGGTTGTCTTAATGAGGTATGTTCTGAAGGTGTTTCAGTCTTCACTTTTCCCACTATTCATTGCTCAGTGTTGCATCAGGTTTATTCTCCTGTGCTCTCCTGTGCTCTCCTGTGCTCTCCTGTGCTCTCCTCTCCTCCATTTCAAAAAAAAAAAAAAAAAAAAAAAAANCCTGCTATTCACACGACTCGTCCTCTAGCCCTGTGTAAAAAAAAAAAAAAAAAAAAAAAAAAAAAAAAAAAAAAAAAATCAGCTCCATGTCTATGGATAGTTGACAAATCAGCACATGTTTTGTCCCCAGGAGAGAAAGGAATGTGTTTATCTTAAATTTTCTTCTTCTTTTTTTTTTTTTTTTAAATTCCTCTCTCTTTAGACTGTTTTGACCAAATCGCACTCTTAAATATCTGACTGCTTAGTTTTCTAGGATGTGTACTGTGTTTTTGATGGGTTTAAATGTTGTTTGGAAATACAAATCAGTGTCTGATGAGTCTGTATGCAATCATGTGACATGAAGAGGTAAATACATATCTTAGGAGCAGAATTCTTTTATGGATGGAGAAATGCCTTGGCGATTAGAACCAAATGATTGGAATAAAATGAGAATGGACATTTCCTTTAATTTCAAACTTTTTTGTGTTTCTGATTTTCCATTTTTATGAGGGCTTTTTTCTCTTTTTTCTCCCCTGCATTTCCTGGTTTTGGTTTCAAAAGAGAAATAGCAGATTAAAAAGCGACAAGGCTGTTTTCAAGATTTCCAGTCTCAGTGGAAGACAAACCAGTTTTCCATTTTGTATGTTCTCAACAATGTTCAAATTTGACTTTCAGTTTGATTAAGCATCTGAAGAGTCATGCATCAATATTCTGCTTACAACAAACGCTCCTCCTTCACCCTCAGGTTGAAATTAGCATCCTTGTTTCAGAAATTGTCTAATCGTTGGTTGGAGCCTTTATGTTAAATTAAAGCTTACTTGTATGAGTGAGGCAATAAAAGATTAATGGTTTTGTGATCAGAGATGATCAGCACAGGGTGAGGTGCTAATCCACCACCAGAGGGCATCCACGTGGGAAGGAATATGATCCTAATGAAGTTGTGATAGAAGAATTAATAACAATTATTAAATGAGGTCAGCAGATGTCAAACAAAGCACGTTCACTACTTCCTGCCAAATTCCACATGTGTAGAAAATTAAAACAATGCCTTAGAATTAAACAATCGTAGAACAAATTCTCAATCCCATACTCAGGTTTTTCTTGGGAAATTATCTCTGGATCTCCAGAACCTGAAGTCCTTATAGTTTTTAACCACTACAGCTTCAAGAAGGCTCCTATTGATATTCTCCTGAGGAAGAACTGACAGAATATTGACCAGCTACTATATCACTCAACTCACAGACATGTCTGCAACTACAAGATAAATGGACTTTTAATTTTTGGCCCCAGACAATGCATTATAAGGCTGCTAGGATGTTGACAGAACTCTTTGTAAAAAAAGAAGAAAACACAATGTGGGAAAATTATTTTCAACATATCACGTAGCTGAAAGTAATAGCTTTTTACACTCTGTATTCCATAAACTGTGTGTTTAAGAGACTGGGGAAGGAACGAAAGGGCAATGGGTTTGTGCCCAGAATGCCAGTTTTCCAAAAATAATTTTGAGGAAAGCATCCATTACCTCAATATCATGAAATCTGAAGACTTTTGAAAACTTCTGATCTCTAAGGAATTTCAGGAAGAAGCAGTCCCAGGATTGCTGGATTTTCTAGTTTTTTGAAGAGTGTGTCTCAGTAGGATGATGAGATGTCAAGAAACTGTGCTATATTTCTTTCTAGATTCTGTCTACTACATTTCCCAGGCATGTTAATATTTTGGAACATTTGGCAAATCATTTCGTATTTGCATGGTTGCATTCTAAGCACTAAGAGTAAGAAACAATTCGTTAATCTCCCATTGATTTTATGGGCAGTCACCATTGCTGTCAATATTCTCAGTAAAGAGATACTAACATGCATGTGATATCTGGACTATTTGCTCTTTTTTATCCTACATAATCAGCAGATGTCAAGCTGTTAAGCTGAAAGCAACACTCAAACCCACTTTATGTATATTGTTTATGACCTGCTTATATTCTCTTTATTTTACAAATGAGTCCTAATCTTTGAGCTATTTATGAAACTTCTTTTGGGAGTTGGTGCTTTCAAATATGAATTGTGCTTTAAGGAAGGGGATTTAACTTCAGGGCAACGGTGTACCAGAGGCAGAAAGGAGTTATTGGGGTTTTTAAGAGTGCCAAATAACCCTTAGTTGTTAAACTAATGGTACATAACTTTGCAGAAGATTGCAAGCACACTTGCAGTCAGAGATAAAGAATGAATAATTCTCTTCTGTTCTGTATATGAAAAATTGTACATTACTGCAGAAATTCTTACTAGCAGCCAAGGCTGATGATACGTCTTAGAAGAATTAGCTTAACTGATGTGGAATCACTATAACCTCAAGGCTTCAATAATTGTTTAAAGATTTAAGTTTCACAGTTGGTTTCATGAGCCAGAATAGTCAGCGTCCAGGTTTGTGGCTGAGTTGTGAAAGTTAACAGAACACTGTCAGAACTCACTTTGAAATATTAAATTAAAGTCATGGGACTGGCAGTGAAGATTTTTAAGCAGTATGCAAAATTTTACCTGTCACAGTTTAACTAGTGAGGAAACCTGCAGGCTCTATAGGAAACACATTTCAACTGAAACACAAATTTCTTCCTGTCTGAGTGTGTTGGTACAGGCATATTCCCAGCCAGATTAGAAATGGACACAGATGCTAACTGTGATAAACCTGGGAAAATAAATACACACTAGAAGAAAGCTTGAAGTAAACACAGGTGACACATATGACAACATATATGCTTGAAGATACAGCACCTATGGACTAAGGAACATATCTGTGTGCTTTAATTTGGTACCATTGAAAAGTTTTGTTTTTTTTTTTAAATGAAGTATGGCTTCATCCATTTAGGAAGATGCAGGAGGTTCTCTTGTCTCAAACAGCAAGTCTGAGATGTAATTAACCATGAATAACAGAGAAGTCACTTTGTCAGTCTCCTGTTTGAGAAAGCAGGTCCACACTAATAAGCCTCTTCCTGTACCAGTAAATATAATCCTGTCAATTAACTGAGCTGGTATCAGTTAAATGAGTTTATTACTAAAAATCTTTTCTTTGCAAAGGTTCAGCGATAAAGGCTAAACTGTCCCAAGCTCCAAAAGGTGGAATCCACTACTGAGAGAAGAGGAAATTTTGTGGCAGCACAANGTTGTTTTTTTTTTTTAAATGAAGTATGGCTTCATCCATTTAGGAAGATGCAGGAGGTTCTCTTGTCTCAAACAGCAAGTCTGAGATGTAATTAACCATGAATAACAGAGAAGTCACTTTGTCAGTCTCCTGTTTGAGAAAGCAGGTCCACACTAATAAGCATCTTCCTGTACCAGTAAATATAATCCTGTCAATTAACTGAGCTGGTATCAGTTAAATGAGTTTATTACTAAAAATCTTTTCTTTGCAAAGGTTCAGCGATAAAGGCTAAACTGTCCCAAGCTCCAAAAGGTGGAATCCACTACTGAGAGAAGAGGAAATTTTGTGGCAGCACAATACTTCTTCCCTCTATCCAGATGGACCAAACTTTAGGATTCAGATTGTCAGACTTTTGACAAGCTTAGGGTTGAGTGAGATGTGTCATTAGTCAGCAGAGGGAACACACCTATTCAGGTGTGTTAAGCTGAATAATAAGCTTCAGCCAAGTATCTGTTTCAAATAGCTAAAGTTAAATGAGAGAAACCTCAGCCTTGCCTTACAGCACGGACTTTTGCCAGTTACAGTAAAAAAAAAAGCTCCCTAGTCAGATTTTTTCAGGAGCCTACAAAGATAGGATGTGAAATCTGTTTCTTAATCTGAAGCAGTTTATATTTAAAAAAAAAAAAAAAAAAAAGCTCTGTATTGAGATACAATGAAGTTAGTTTGTGTCTGAAATGAAATAAAACAAACATTGTAAGTTTCTTACAATGGTGTTCACATTCCATGCTAAGTTCTACAGGCCCTAAACCAGATGGTGAGGCCTTTCACAGTCAGATATGCCACACATCAAGATGAGGAAAATGTTTTAATTTTCAACAGACAGAGCTGACGACAAAGAAATAAACTACTGTAACAGTTGCTTTATAGGTCTAATGTTTTGAGGAGGCACAAGAACTACCAGATCTAACAAAATTTAAAGTTGTTTCACTACTGGGAAGTTTCATCTGAGATAATGAAGAACTGATTCAAAAGAGACAAAAAGAATCAGGAAAAAAAAAAGAAAAAGGAAATAAAAACCTTGTCCTCAACCCTTTCGCACTTTCAGAATCAAACTGCAACCAAATATTTTTGAAGTTCTGGAGCAAGTAGAGAGAGAGTTTTTATTATGACAATGGTAATTGCCATCAAGGTCTGAAACTGTAACACCATAAAAATGATGTTTCTGGCCAGCACCTGACAGGTAAGTGCCAGAAATCTCACATGAAATGCTGGTTTTCAGGGGACTGCCAGTTCAAACTGGAGATTTGATAGGTTCAGATAATTTCAATAAACATTCAGACTTCTGGATGGTTGTCTGAACAAAATTTGCATTCTTAACCTTTCCATTCAACTTTCAGAATAGAAAATCACATTTATAGGCTGTAGATAATAGCATTAACCCGGGTGCTGTTATCAGAGGGGTATAGTACTTGAAGAAGAACAATTAGTCAGCAACATCTGAGATTATCTACCAGTACACTATTTTTTCTCCCACTTATAGTCTCAGTACTTTGCAGAATGTCTGGATTTGGAAGACATTTTTATATCCAAAATTTGTATGCAGGAAGCAGGATTTTAAGACAAAGACTTCAGTGAGCTGTGAAAACACAATTAATTCATTAACCATGCCGACAACAAGAACTTGGGTTCTTATGCTCATGCATGTCACCTGCAGTCTGATATACATTAACATTTGATTTTAGTTTCAGATTTGCCCCAATAGTACTTTCTTTTTTCCTTTCAGTTGATGGAAATCTCTGAAATGAAGAGCCCAGGCAGGTTTCTTCTGCATAAAATAACACCGGTTTTCTGGACACTCAGAGCCTATGTTAAACTACCAACCTCCATTATATCACAACTTCAGATTTGTTTAAACAAGTTTCCACCTGCACAACAACCCCTTTTACTGCCAGTGAAACACACTCTTCCCCAAGGAGCCCAGTATTATAAATCACCAAAGTGCACATGCTGTTGCTGCCAGCGTGAGAGGGGTCTGGCACGGTGAATCTGAGGAGTAATGAGGGGCACGGAATGGCCCACACACGTAAGGAAAGGAGAAACCAGAACACAGCCTTGGAGTGCAGAAAGCAGTGTATCTAAAGGTTTTAAACACAGCATATCGGATTCAGATATGTGGCTTTTATCTATGAACTGTGACTATGATGAGAGCAACCAGTCTCCAAACAAAGACAGAGAGCCTAGGATGCATGTGTTCATACACCTGTGCATTATGAAGCAAGAATAAACTATACCATCAGGCTGCTCTGGGTGCATTTCATCATAACAACAAGATACGATCTTCAAATGGCTGGGCAAAAACTCTACTGAATTGGGTAGACTAGAATCTGAGAGCCCATCCTGCCCAAGCTGCACATTTTCATCACTTGCCAAGTTTACTGATGTTTTTCTCAATAAGGTCTCAGGAGCTAGTTTCAAACACTAAAAAAAAAAAAAAACCCAGCTGCAGTTCCCATTGGTAACAGTAAATTGCTTTCTGTTGCAAGAAACTGAAATGCCTGTAGTCTCCATTTCCCCCTGCCTCCTTCACTGTTCTGAAGGAAACTGGTGGTCTTACAGCATCCTGGGGGTGGTCTGCAGACCTCCTCTTAGCCGCAGTTGCTCTGGTTCCTGTCTATGCTCCAATCCATTCATACCCAGTTCAGTGCCACCCACAGTGAACAGTTGCATGTGAATATCAGAAAATCCTCTGAAAGATGCCAGCTCTATCTTCCTTTGATGTGCCATATTGGGTCCTAATGGGCCAGATTCTTCCCTTGCACACATGCAGTTCCTGCTGACTTCAACTGAGGCTGCAGATTCACAACACAGTGTTGTGCTATGCTGAGACTAACCACAGTTTCTGAAGTATCTCAGAATAGAGCTCCCTCCAGTACAGGGACTCATGTTCTTCAGTGCCTCAGCTATACCCATTGCTGGAATCTTTGCTGGACCCAGGAGAGGTCCATATTCATGTGTAAATATATTTTCATGAGTACACTATTGCAAAAGACTAATTGTATCAAATACTTCTCAATGCCTGGGGATTCTTCTGTACTGTGTTTACAAATTGTACCTGTAAACACAAACCTTTTCCAAATAAACTAGCCTGGACACTTACTAGAAATGTAACTAGAAATGTAGGAAAGGATTCAAGATGCAAAACTCACAAGAAGACTGGGTCACTCAATTTATCCATACTATGTTCTGTACTGGGGTAGTTGCACTCTTAGCAGCACCTAATGAGATAGTTGAAAGATAAATCAGCTTCAACAAGTGGTATGAATTGCAGACATAGTACAGACCTCAGCAGAGCCATCCCTCAAACAGTGATTGTTAAGCTTATGAAGTTATTTGCAGGATTGAATCTTTATACCAGAGCTGTTTCACTCCTCCATGCACCATATGTGTAGATGGCAAAGCCAGGTTAACAGAACATGACATCCACATGCCTGTGGATTTTTTGTTCACTTTTTAATAACTGACGTATATTTTATGGTAGGATTAAAGTGATGAGCTGGGTGCAGTTCTGAAAGCAATCAGAAGCAGTTATTTACATATACTTTAGAAAAAAGCACCATATGTTGAACCCAAGGCTGTTTATAAAGTACACAGGGTAGCAGGAATACTTCAGAACAATCCTTTCTATAACTTCTCAGAGTTTTTTGAAAAACACATAAATATTCAACTGTCAATACTGACCTGAAAGTTTCTCGTGTTGTGTGCACACATGCTGTACTTTTTGCCAAGTATATTGGCACAAGATTATCCCAACAGCAAAGGCTATATTGAATTTTATATAGCAGACACTTACAGAATTTGTACCCACATCACTCATTCTGTAACAACCTGCAATTAATTTGTTGCAGAAGAATAACAGATTATTCATCCATGAGTAGTAAATTTAATATGGGTTGAAAAATCTGGTGGAAAAATTAGGATTGGGCTACTCTCAGCTAGTTCAGACAGTGGTGCTATGATAAGGTAAAGCAAGACAAGACAAACTAAGACAATAAAAAGCAAGGATAGGCAAGTTGCAAAGCTAGGAGGAATGTGGTGGTTTTTGCAAAATCCCTTATCATGCTCCTAGTAGAGAGGGGTTATTTTGCTACCATCACTGAATTTCTCTGTTTGTATTACTGTATTCAGATTATCGGCTCTGATAGCATCTGCTCAGATGAAACAGAGGCAGTAGTAGTCCCGTGCAGGCTAAATGGGGGGATTACTTGCTCTTTAGCTCCTTGCTTATTCCTTCCTTTTTTTTCTTCTCTGACCTCGTGAGTTCTCCCTTTCGCAAGGTCACGTAATTCTGCAGAGCCTGTGAAGTGTGCAGCTTCCCCGGCACGCTGATTGCCTTGGCATTTGTCCCTCAGAGTCATAAGGCCTAAAGCTGTGACAGTCAAACAGGCATTTTACTCTGCCATATTTTCTGGCAACAGGGTGGGAGGGGACTCTGCCAAAACCATCAGTGAAACGAACTGACTTCATAGAGCTGGTTATTTTAGATTTCATTGAAATTAAGGACAGAAAAGACAAGCAAAAACTGTTTCATCTGGACCTCCTGTTTGTCCCAAAACATTAAATATCTGCAACCACAATACCAGAAAATGTTCCCCTAAGAATTGTTCCATATAATATTTAAATCCCAACTCCACTGTCTAGCTTCAAACAGGGGCTCAAAAAGGGACACAACAGGGGGGCAAATGGAAGGTGTCAGTGAGTCCCTAAAACCCTTACTGCTCTCCTCCTAATGCAGCCAAACATATGTTATTCACAATAAGAGTGCTGCATGGGCTCAGGTTCAATCTGGTTCTCACCTTCCCATCAGGTCTACTATTGAGACAGTTCCCAGTCTGTGCTAAAGCCTGGACTTTCCTGTCTCGGGTGCAGTACTTTGCACTTCTCTCTGTTACACTTGAGGAGTTTTCTCCTGAAAGTTGGCCCTGTCCTCAAGTTTACCCGGTTCCCTCTGAATTGAATCTCTGCTACTCAGCTTTTCACTGACTTCCCCTCATTTATTACAATCCTCAAATTCCCTGAAGGTATGTTCTGCCTCATTATCTTATTAAGGAGTAGCAAACATCGCAGCAATGTTCATGGCACAAAAGGTAAGGGATGAACAGAGGACTTCAGACTCTGAGATTCCCACGCCAGGAAGACACATTCCACAATGTTCAGCCAGATCTTCTTCCCCCTTTGCACACAGGCTGTGAGCCATCTCATGTCTTTTCTTACAGATAGGCCAGTGTGAGTAAGTCATTCCAATATTTAATCATTCTCACTGCTAGGAAATTCTAACTCGTTTAAGTTTTTCTAAGGAATTTTTTTCTGCCTTTTTACAACTGTTTCAGATTTCAGTCAAAGGCCTTAATACAGTATTAAATTAATTGATATGGGAAAGCAACCACAGATACAGACTTTTATGATTTTTCCCCATGTTTTTGAAATTGAAATTTGAAATATTTTATTGGTCTGCAGAGGGGAAAGAAATTTTTGAAAAGGTTGCATATGTTTTGTCACTTTATTTGTAATTTTCGAAATGTTACATTTAAGAAAAATTTAGATCCATTCCACTTCATGTCATTTAGACTATACCCAGACAGCAAGAAATCGTTTTCCAATTGTGTTTTACAGATCTATGTGATTTTCAAACCGTAATAATTGTGCACAATGAAATTGCCTGAGTCTGATACACATGAGAGATGGCAGATGTGAAATCTTTGGAAATTGTTTCAATAAGTTAAGTTAACAAGCTCTCAGCCTACTCTAGACCTCATGTATTGCTTCTCAAAAGCTCTTGGTTTCAGAGTTGTGGAGCATGGCGTGGTGCTAATAAAAGCCAACTCAATATTTCTGTCTCTTCCTGTTGCCTTGCAGTCCTGGGCTGCCCTTTAGCCGAGGACGCCGGCTGGAAGGCCCTGCCGACCGGCACAAGGCGGTGCCGCTGCTAGGGCGAGTTGTGCGGCTGGCTCGCACCTAGGGAAGCTGGCTCCTGGAAAAGGCGAGCGAGGCGCAGATAACAAAAGGCGAGGAGGCAAAGGGTGCGGGAGGGGGTCTCCCCCGAGGTCTCCGTTTATTGAGGCAAGGGTATAAGGGGTCCGGAGCAGTGGAGGTCGGAGGGAGAACTCCGAAGGTCTGAGGGTCTGCAGGTCCTTAAAAGGGAGGGGAAAACTGGGAGGAGCAAGGGAAACCGGCCAATGGGGGAACGGGTAAGGGGCGGATACAAAGGACAGGGATCCAATAAAATTTAAAAAGGGGAGGGTACAATAACAGAGGGCCAATGGGCAACCGAAGATAACAGAACTTTCCAGAACCTTATCGACTATTCAATGAGCCTATTATTAAACATATGTAGAGCCAACCAATAATCGTTCCGGGAACCCCGAAGGTTCTAGAGGGGTGGGCAGGTCCCAAATCCAGGGCACACCTCCTCACACGGAGGTCTCCTCCCCTGGCCCAGCCTCCAGGGTGGAGCTGTCCTCATCAAAGGAGGAGTCATCATAGTTGACAGCTGCCACCTCCAGGGATGGGACTCCCACACCTTCCTACAAAGAAATATGGTTGTAGTGAGTTTAAAAAACACATTAATGAAAATTTGCTTGCATACTAACTTAAGAAACAGAAATTATGACCTGTTTGGGTTACTGCTGTTAAATTCTTGGTTTTTCTTTCTTCCAGTATTTATTTTCCATGTATTTTCACTGCATCTGGAATTGGTACTAATCTTTGATGAGAAAGTCAGAAAAGTGAGAAGGTAGGAATGGTAAAACACTGCAATATAGATTTCCCATATATGTTCCAGCTGCTCTGTACTTTTCTGGTGACACACAGCAGCCTTAAATTAGTTAATCTTGTTTTATAGCTGTCTTGTATCACTGGGGTAACATAAAACCACTGGACCATATTGGTGAATCTGGTTCTGTGAATATGCTTTTGGCCAGCTTTGACTTTTATTTTGACCTGTGTCATTCAGCAAAAATAATTCCTTTGCCATCACAGGAATAATACCTTGTACATGCATGAGGAAGCTAGAGCATGCCTCTGAGAAGAAAATGCTTGCATTTGTAGCTTTAGAACGAGACTTGAGAGCTCTGCATGCAGTTCCTTATTATCACAACCTTTTTGTGAGAACTTCTGCAAGACATCATTTTCCTGATCATGACATGTAAAATGACTGTGGAATTTTTTTCTTTCATCCTTTGTATGTCCCATTTACTTGCGTTAAATACTGACATATAGCAACTGCTGCCTGGCATGTCTCTGAAAAAGCACAACACAGCCCTAATTTGTGATGAATTTGTGAGGGAAAAAAAAAAGGTTAGCTTTCCTTAATTCATGCCTAATGATGCTGTAGATGAGACACAGAGAAGTTCACATGCACTCTCTTTTTCCTGGTTACTGTATTGAACAGTTTGACTAGATCTGTTATTTCCTCCAACATGCTGGTAGCATTTTCTATTCTACCAGCCAAAGAAACTGAGCCTCTGATAGAATCCTGGAACTGTGCAACACCTGGCATTTTTGCCAAAATATTTTCAAGGTGTTGCACAGTGGTGAAAAGTAAATTTTGAAAATTGTTTTTCCCCCCACTGCTAAAAGTCATCCTTTCCCAACAAAAACATTGCTCATGTCTCAGGCACTCTCTGTCTTACAGGCTATTTTATGAAGAAAAAAAAGCAAGAGGCAACACTCTGCATAATTCCTCACAGTCCCCTGCCAGCACCTACCTCATCAGTGGAGTTAAGTCTGAGAGGTATTGTTAAATCCTTATTTCATCCTTTTGAGACTTGGATCCAATTTAGTCTCCCTTTGCATGTGCTTCCAGGTCTACTGGGATTGCTTCAACATCAATTTAAAAAAAGAAAAAAAGAAAATGACAAGAGGGAAGAAAAAAATCCTACAACCCCCTTTTTAATGTGGGAGGTCTTAGCTTTTCCCGTAGGACTCTGAGATGTTGAGCGTGCTCATTCGGACACAAATTTTGGCAGTTTGCCATCTCTAAAGGACAACATGGGCTCCTGAGCTGTGTACCACCACTGTCACTCTGTGTTTGAGAAAGAGAGATTGTTAGAATAGGCAGTGTGAGTTCCAGCCTATGTGTACTGTAGAATGACAAGATGCTTTCCTCTCCCCTGTCCTGTTTGGGTGTGCCCATGTGTGTGAGCAAAGGTGGAGAGCTGCCTTGGTCTCTCGTCTGTTTAGAAAGTGCTGCTCTTGCTGGCCAGGTGAGCAGATATTTCTTTCCAAAATTTCCAGTTGCACTATATGCCTTCAGCCAGGTATGAGTCTAAGTTGTGTACATAACATTTCCATCCATTTGTCATCACCCCTCTCTGAAACTACTCATTTAAGAATCATATTTTTGATTGATTGCACCAGCTCTGCTTGCCTAGCTCTCTTTTTTAAAATGTTCCACCTTGTTCCATTGTTTATTCCCAATTCACCTATGAACTGACTCACCTGTTGTATGCTGAAAAGTCTGAGTTGATGATGAATACCAGTCCTGTAAAGCTGTTCAGAAGAGGCAAATTACATGGCCATTATAAGCCACTTGCATGGAAATCCTTGGGTAAACATCATGTAAGTCAATGAACAGAGCTCCAAGTTGGCACATTTTCCTTTTAGGTAATGGATAACCCCACATACAACTACTAGAGTGTTCCCTCTGAACTAATAATGAGGAGGAAGCAAAGATCATATTTGGATTTAGTACAGCCAAGTGTGAGGGCAAGAGTTTTATTAAAGGAGTTCAAACAAAAGGGCAGGCATGACCAAGATGTTATGCCTAAGGATTTAAATTTAGTTTCCTGTATAAGTATACAACGTCTGCCAAGAGGCAAATTGTTTCCAGGGTAACACTTGAAAAGAGTGATCGTATATCCCTTGGAGTCAGGCTGTTGAACATTTGTAGAGCAGGACGCCACCATGATTTTGTGCTTCAAGTTTTATGCAGGAACTGTGCTCAGTGAAGTTGTACTGGGGGGTATGTCACTCACAGAACTTTTTCTTTTCCCTGTCATTTCCCAGGAGAAGGGCCACCAGCAAAGGATTTCCACCTTGAAGTTGATTGTTGTGGATACTGCTGGGTGAAAATACAAGTGACTGTATAAGAGCAACAAGGCTTGAGTTTTCAGGGCAGACTTGTGGAATCAGGCATTCAGTTCCCATTCAACTGTATTAGAATATGCACACTTTCTGTGCAAGGTTTTTTGGAAATCCCAGACTAACACTAAGAGTCCATGGCACTGTGAAATGGCTGAAAGACTGATCATTTTGTGCATCTGATGTCTAATCACTGAAACTGTGACTCTGATATCAGGAGTCCCTTATTGGTTTCCTACATAATAACAAGTACACTAAACATTGTATTACTACATTATTTTTGAAACCAGTGTGGACATGCTCCTCTGAAGGGTGGCTCAGAGGAGTCCTGATGGTGACTAGTTTCATTTCTAATGCATCCTGCTCTTCAATTTGAAAATATTGTACTGACAACTTCATGTTCATTTTCCTGGAAAAAGGAAAATAAATGCTAAAATATTTTTTTACTCAAAAAATGTGTACCCTACATTTCATCTGGGGTCAGGTTTCTGGTATCTGAGGTAGCTGAGTTATTTCATGATTTTTTTTTTTCCATTTTTTGATAGTTTAAAAAAATAAGGAATTTGAAGTCATTTTATGCTTACTTGATTAGGGAGATTTCTAAGTTTTTTTGTTAACTGCAAAGTTACATGGAACTAAATCTAATGTTTTGCTCATGACTTTTTTTTTTTTTTTAAATAAAAATAAAGCCATTTATGAAAAGGAAACATAATTTTGAATAAAAACTTTTCACTCTGAAAATATCAAAATTAAGTCTCTGAGTTAAAAACCAAAACAATTCATTCTCCATAACTGGCATCAATTAGGAAATGATTTGGTTTATCAAATTGAAAAAAAAAAAAAAGTGGTATTCTATTTTATTGATCTGGAACTGGTTAAAGAATTATACAAGTTGAGAGAAAAAGTTAGAATATAAAAAGAGTGGCAGGGCATTGTTCTGTGTTGCAGATATCCTGTTGTAAATACACCGATATCAATTTTCAGGGTTGCATTTTTCTTCTGTTAATGCAGAATCATTTCTCTCTTGGGTGGCTGGGAGAGCAGTGAGCAATTTCTAAATGTCATGCTTTTCTGCTCAGTGGAGCATACTCATTTCTGCCTTCCAAGGTTGATTTAGATTTTATTGAGAGAAACTTTTGTTTTGAACCAAAGCTAAGAAGTTTGGCTTCCTTCTGCTCAAAGCTGAAACACCCAAGATCACGCTCTCCTGTAAATAGGAGGTAACTTCTGCTCTGGAGAGCAAAAGTGTTTAAAGAACATAGTCAGCTTAAAAAATCTCCTTTCTCAGGCATTTGATTGAGAGAATGGGATGTGGGGGAAGGAGGGTTTGATTGTTTGTAGTTTTACGTCAGGAAGTCTAGCAGAAGCCACTGCAACATCTCATAAAACATTGTGCAGCTGTGTGCAGACCTCAGGGTGCACAGATGCGTGTGTATTATATTACCTTGGAAGGGGCACAAGCCGAACTTTTCGATTTTGACACCCGACGGCATCCAGCAAAGGTGAGGTCTGCTACTTGTGCCTTAGGTTTCCAAATTAAAACCGTGTGTGTTGCAGTGCTCACATGACATGCATAAATGTATAAATGAGGGCCATTAAGTAAATGCGTTTACACATCACCTAAATGAAACAACACACCTAACCAGATGGATTCCTAAAATGAGTAATTGTGTAATGCTATTTCCATAACTTTTGCCTTTGCTGGTATACCCTCACTTCTCCGGTATGTCCATCACTTTGATTTGAGCTTCCAGGTTGGGGGCCAGGATCTTATTTTTCTGTGTTTTCTGTGAAGATCTTGACATTATTATGTGCAACCAGGAGTGGGATTTTTCTCACCTAAGTTTAGCCATCAAACACAGAGGCATCTAGTTTGAGCTTGCCTTTTGGGCATCCTCATTAGCTAATGGAAAGAAAAAAGGTTTAACCTACCCAAAGATCTGTATGACACAGATCCACATAGTCCTCTAGATGTGCCTGCCACTGATTTTTTATGATAAAAGGGATCTCAACAACTAACTTGGACAAAGTGGCGATTTTGTGACGTAAACTGTGAGATAAAAGTGAGCTTATAAAAAATAGCGAATAACTAAAAGGAACACAGAAAGGTAGAAAAGAGACAACATTCAGGGATTTTTGGGAGACACTGACAGCTGTTACCACATCTCTGCATATAGCAATTTCTATAGCATTTTGTTCAACTTTCCATGAGAAAGTCTGTCAACAGAGCTGCATTTTATTATGGTTTCCAGGATGGCTGCCCAATTTAAAACAGGAAAACCAGGTCTCAAATCTTGACATGCATGGAGGAGGACTCCAGAAGCCAAATTCTAGCTACATGTCTGCAACAGCTGGATAAAACTACCAAACAAAAATAGAATGTTAACTGGTCTACAATCTCTCTTTTAAGTCAGACCCAAAACATGCTAATGGTGTGCAGTATAAACTCTTGGGTTTTAGTTTTTGTTGTCTTTCTTCTTGAAAATTGGTGAAGGTCTCATGCAAATGTCACCCTCCACCCAGATAATCTGAGCCTATATGAAGATGTCAAAACACATCTTCTTTGTTCTATCAACTTTCATTCTTTTTTTACTTCCACAGATGGTAAGGGAAAAATAAAAATAATGCCAGCTTTTTTGGAAACTTTTTTTTTTTGCCTTGAATTTCAAAGTGCTCTACCAAGGTCAAAATCATTATTCCCCAATTTTCATATGTGGAAATTGAAGCATTTAGCTATGAAGTAGTATCCAAATATAGAACCTGAATATTAGTTTCCAATTAAAACCAGAAGTTGATAATCTTTTCAGTACCATCTCCAGCAGCTGAAGTGGATGAGTATGATAATAGTGGTGCATTTAGAAGTTCTGGCACAAAGAGTTCTGCAACTGTCATTCATTATTTTGACCCATTTTGATGTCATGGCCATCAAAATCATCATTTCTCTTTGCCACTCGGACATTCCAGACAGCTGCACAGCAAAGTGTTGCAACTTCTGGACTGTTCATCAATTGTTTTTTTATGATGATAAAGTGAAAGCTGAATAATTATGATAACAAAGGATATATGTTCATATGTACAAGCAGTGTGTGTAACATAGGTGTATATCTGTGTGCTATGTGCAGTTGTTTGGCTGTGGTTTGAGCTGCATCTGTTAGCAATGAAAAATATGTGTTTTCTCACAGACATAAAATTCTGGGCCACTTAAAGGTGAATATTTTCATCAGATCTCTCCCCATCCTGTAATTTATAATCAGTGGAACTAGCGAATGGTACTCTAAAACCATAAAAAAAGATAGAAAATAATCATGAAGGGAGAAGTTTGTAATGTTTGCCAGATGAAAATCCAGATTCTACATGCTCAGAATTTATATTGGTGACCCCTGTTACCTTCTCCAACAACACAAGAAGGAAGAAGCTAATAAGCTTATATACTGTAGGGTAAGTAATCAGCAGTGTAATGGGTCATAATTCTATTAAAGTGTGTGGACAAGATTTTATAATTAATGGCCAAGTTTATGCACATCCTACACATGTGCTGTGGGATACAGCAAGGGGACTGGGTCAGGGGAGGGAAGTTTTGGAAAGTCTGTCAGAGGACAGATGTGAAGAGCTAAGGGAAGGTAGCAAAACAATACCACCCAGTCATCCATCTGTGAAAAGGAAAAAAATCTTAAATGAAGGATCCTTTCTAGGCTTTAAATATGCCATATATAATATACAGCTTTGTACTTCCTGTTTATGTTTTGTCTATTTTATGACCTCAGGAGAATGAGTTAGTCAATGTAGAAACGGAAATGCTTTGCTGGAAAAATTTCTGCTCTTTTCGTGTGATATGAATCCTGAAATATTATTTTCTTCTGTCTTTTATTCCTAATAGGACTACACAGCACTTACAGGTCTTGGAGGCACTTCCCAGGACTCTCTGGCTATATCTACACAAGTTCTATACAGGCTGTTCTCTGGCTTTGAGGTCAGTGGCACAAAGAGGTATCAAAGTCCTTCAGTCTGCAGAGGGTTCAGAGGAGCACAGTCACACTGCCTCTGGGGAATCCCTGGCCCATGCATCCCATGTATACTTCCAAACAGTGCCTGAGAACTGCTTATGGAAGGGCCAATAGTAGACATTGTTTAATTTATTTACTTAATAGATGCGTCCTGTTTTACTCTATCATCTGTAATGCAAATATTCCCACACCTCAGTCCTTGAAGGAGGAAGAAAAAGTAGTGAAAAAATGTCTATTATTTAGAGAAACTCCCTGTGTTCATGTTAATGGTAGTGAGACAATGATGGTGGCAACATGCTTATCTTCAAAATGGATATATCTTGGCAATACAATACTAACTTAAGGGAGACTATAATTTCTGATTCTTACCATTACTTCTGTGTATTTAGGTGTAGATCTGGGTACTTAGGAGCTCTATATCCAATATAGAATTTTCTCTAATGATTTATCTAGGCTGACTCTCAGGTATGATGTTTCTTCTCATTTACAAATTGAGCAGCCTTTTTTTCAGAAGTCACTATGCGAGAATAATAATGAAGCTGCAAGGCTGAAAGTTTAGAGTCTGAATTTTTAGAGATCAAGGTAAGATAAGCAAAATGGACTGTTTTCATTAAACAATGATCGCTAATTTTGCAGTTATTGAATGTTGGTTTCTGGATTTTTTTTTGTCCTGGACCTACATGATGAACAATTAAACCAGTTTCTTTTGAAATTTATGGAAGAATTTCTACTGATTTGGTTGCATTTTATATAACTATTATGAGTCTTTCTGGTACATCCTAAAAGGTAAATAGTGACAGAGAGTCTGAAGTATAAAAATCCCCAGTCTTCATGTAGACTGTATTGTTCACAGGCACTTAAATGAGCTTTCTGACCTGCGCACCTGAAGTGCACAAAGCTTGAAGGTTTTACATCCTAGGTTGTAAGTCTGTTACAAGTCTGTACTTGTAGTGCCTTCTGGAGCTCTTCCAGAAGTGTCCAGAACTTCCTCTTGTCCCAGGATGTATTGTCTTCATCTCCTGGCAGCAGCCCAGGAAAACGTGCAGGTAGAAACAAAACAGAAAGGTTCTAGCCCATGGCATATTATGTTAAGGAAATCTATTGTATTGACATATGGGTAACCAGAGATGAATGAACTAGTTCAGTTCAAATAACAACCAGCCCCAACCTTTGCCCACTCAAAAAATGACCCTAACCCAAGTCTTTTTCCAATTTGGATTGGTTTAGAGAGATCAGCTGTCAGGTCTGTCAGCTGGTAGCCAGACATCAGAGCAGACATAACTAATTAGGATATATTCCCTCACCTAGAGATTAAACGTGTGGGGTTTTTTTTCTCTCTTTATATGTTACCATAGTTTCAAATTACATTGAAACTTCTTGGTCTGAAAGCAACATCTTCAGAACCAAGGCAAAAGGAAAATCAGCTTTTTCCCAGAGAAACCTATGGGAGTTGAATTTGTCTTAAATAGATGTTTTCTCGTCAACAGAGTTCAGTCTGAAGAGTTACTGACATCCCATCAGAGAACATCTGACTGAGTTTCAGAGCAACTTATTTCTCAGTTCTTTTAGTCAAACTTAGCCCACCTACTATCAAAATTTGTCCAACAATCATATGATTTTGTCACTCATGCCATGAGAGTAAATGCTGCAATTCCAAAATCTAAAAGTATGCCTAAGCTGTAACTTTAGTGAGGTGCAGTGCATTCTGATAGCTGGAGTTCAGGAGGTCACCAGGGAATATGGATAGACCAAAGGACTGAGAAAATTTAACTGAGCAGATGAACTTTGGGCCTTTCTTAAACAGCTTACTGACTGCAAGCGGAGGAGTACAAGGCTTCTGTATCTGTCTGAAAACAAGCACTGGTGCTGAAGTGATGTGTTCTTTTGCATGTGCTACAACTTCAGCTTTGAGTGACTTTGCTCTACCATTTATTATTTTCTGACCAGATTTCAGCCTGGTTCCACAGTAGTCAGGCACTGTGCTAATGTACTCAAGTCAGAGTATATTTGCCCTGCACTTTGCTGCCAGTGATAACCAGAATCTGGAGAAAAGTTAATACAATGGAGATCAGGACCTCAGCAGGTTTTGAAACCAGAATTAAATATGCTTATAGCTAAAGAGACCATAGGACAACTTTTTGACAGGGAGACAATAAACTCACGTGTTCCACATGTGTCAGCAAATGACGGGGAAAAATCCTGAAATATAGCATTTCAGAGAAACTAAGCATTATATCTTCAATTTCTTTTCAGTGTGGATTATCATCCTGAAAAAAGTTTTAATTACATCTTATGCATGTATGGCCAGAAATTATTTAGTCATGCTGCTGAATAGGATGGTACTGTTAGCTGTCTGCATAATTTTTTTTTAATGGCAAACTGTGGAATGATTACGTATAAATTACAGTTTTAAATAACTGGAACAGGAAATATATTTGTGCAATCTATGTGTTAAAGCTTTAAGACAACTGGAATGGCTTTCTAGAAACTCTGCTTTCTGAAAGCCTATGCCTATTTCTTTATTTTTTTGTGCAGATACAGCTTAAACTTCCCCTTGCTGTGTCAGTCATTGTAACAGAAATGGCCTGCTGTTAAGTCTCACTCCTTAAGTATTCAATGGAATAATATTCAGGATTTATTTGGCATAGTGAAACTCAAAAACATCTGTACCAGAAGGCACAACAGCCACAAGAGCTGAACGGTGCCTATTTTCACTGTCATTTTAAACTTCTTATACATTTTATACAATTAACAATTCTTGGGAGCATCTTCTAATTTTTTTCTTCCAACATTGAGAAATGAAAGTAGAGACTCACTTCATCTGCTTCAGCCATGTACTCAGACATGTACATACCAAAGCATGACGCTTTTGTGGACACCTTACTTGCTGCCACCCAGAAGCTAGCCTAGGGAGGGGAGGTGTCACACTATGTGGTATTAGGTCTGCCAGGTATCCTACAGTGTTTCAAAAGGCACCAGAAACTTGTATTTAGGCATCTGAGTCTGTCCCTAACCTGCAGGAAGCTGAATCACTCTGTGCTCCTTTGACTTTTTTAACTGCATCCTCACTGACCATTCAGGGAGCTTAGGCACCTGGCCCATGCCATACATGACTATGGGGAGAGTTGAATTAAGGTGTCTGAATTTCTTGCTGAATTCTGCTCTTATTCTCTTTAAACATTTGTTATTGAAGGCAAGAGACAGATATTTCTACCCATCTCCAACCCAGCCTAAGAGATGACTTGTGTCCTCTCTTAAAGGTCTGGTCTCCAGTGATGAGAGGTTACACGAGCCCTTGCTGAAACACTTTCTTTCCTGGACCTTTGGTGAAAACCTTAGGCCTTGGGAATACAAGTTTCTGCTGTCTGTCCATGCTTCCCACAGGCAAAGTTGGGGCTGAACTTGCAGCTTAGAAGTCAGAGGAGCTTTGCTTTGATGTCAGTGGAAGAGCTCGGGACCTAAGATTTCAAGCTGAGGTAAATCTTGAAATACTGCAAGCTCAAAACACCTCTTCCTGGATCAAAAATGGGATATATTTGCAAAAGAGTACCCATCTGAACTGAAGGGAGCCAGAAGATATCATACTGAATGTGTATTTTCACTTGCTCTATGTATTTAACTAGAGATAATATGAAAGCATTGACCTACATGCACAGATATTTTGCTTTTTCTCTGAGTGTCAGGTACACACGACATCACACTGAATGATGAACTTTGTACATCTCACCTCTAGTACACCAGGTCAGTGAAACCTTCCTGATGTTACCTAGATTGGATATTTGTCTTTGGGAGGAAAAGACTGCATGTGTTAAATGAGAAATAAGAATGGCAGGGCTTTATGTGTGCAGTACATCTTGTCTATTTCTCTGCTTAGTTTTAAGAATAGAAAAAGCTTGATATTTTCCAGGTATTGTGACTGCTATTCATCTGAAAATCTCAAAGCATTTTAGAAAGATTAAAATTAACCCTCACTCTATGTGTATATCCTGTGTAAGTTTTATTACAGACAGTTTACAATACTGTCATATAGCACATACAGAAAATCAGTTAGGGGGTGGAAAGCTGAAGCAGACTCCAGTTATCCAATATCCAAATCTTGTCATTAGAAATCTCTGACTAATATACAATCAATTCTTGTGGACAGGGTTAAAGGTACCAGGACCTTCAAGGAAGGGCTCAGTGCTTGTCAGCAGCTACTATATTGTGGAATGATTAGTGGAGACGACTAAGAAAATTATTTTTCCTGTAAAAATGTATGGGAGTATTGGAGCTGAACCTCTGGATTGTTCATATTGCCAGGTTGATTAAAAAATCCTTGTTACCAGACTGATAGGTGCAACACCCCTTTCAGCATAAAGCTTTCTTTTGGTATGTATTAAAGCAATCACAATCTATACCAAGCAAAGCTGGAATTTGAAGCACAGTACTGCAGCATATGTTCAGCTAACGTAAAGCCACTCTATGTTACCTTCCAATTCTGTTGATCAGTAAAACTTTACAAAGAGTGAACATTTGCTTTGGCATAATATTCCCTATGGCCAGTGAAAGAGGATTTAAACCTGTTTTATTCGCATTTCTTTATTGGCATACAAGAAAACTGACAATATAATGAAATAAAGAATAAGACAACTTTATCATGAAGATCTTACAGTCCAGGGCCAAGTTATATAATTCTTATTCTGACACAATGCCAATTGTCTTTCATATCACTGCTGAATTGTTAGCCTTGGACTGAGAAATACAAAACTGCAAATGGGCACTGTGATATCCCCACTTAACTCACTGCAACAGTCTTAGTGAGTAAGGCTGATGGCAGAAGCAAGTAAGATGTGGACTACCACATCTAAATGATGTGAAGCACAGGTCCTTTCAAAGCTAACAGATTTTCAAGACCAGAGGTAGCACTGCAAACATCTAACTCTTATTTCCTGCATAACACAAGCCAGAGTTCTTCAGATTAACTCATGCTGTGGAGAGAATATTCCTCTCTTTTTCAAAGTCAAGAATACTGAGCTCAAAAAGCTTATGTCAAACTAGACATGGAGGAGATGGTTTTGAGCTTATCCGTTTCCTGCAGAACCTCCACAAGAAAAGGTACAGAAATCAATTATATCTTTCCAAATCTTCTTCTTCAATTGTCTTATTATAGCAGTGTTTATGATCTGGCCTATATTTATTGCATTCTTCACTAGCATAGGCCTTGCATTCCTCACTTGATGTTTGCCATGTGTTGGGCATTACTTGAAATACATAGTTCTGGTTTCCTTTCTCCACAGTCACCGGACAATTAACTGGTATAATATAGGCAGCTTTTGAAATTTCATTTCAAGCCATCAGTTATAGAGGTAACATATTGTTAGAATATTAGCATCAAGAAGATGTCAGTGAAGAAAAGAAAGGGGTAATAAACAATCAAGCTGGCACTGAAATCCAGCAAGATTAGAAAAAAGACATAAGCTGTAACCTGTATTCCTTTTTCTATCCTTTTCTCCACATACACACACACGTACATATATCTATGGTCCTGTGTGTCTATGTGAGCATAAATGGATTCTTGCATCTGATGTAGAACATAAAGGGTTGGGTTGATTTTTTCCTAGGTGTGAGAGCCAAATTTCACTGGTTTGATTTTGTGTGTCCAGGTTTTTCCCGTGGCTATTATTTCTCGGCACCTGTACTTCCACTGCTTCTTGTCTCCTGTAGCAAAGTAGGTCTGTTCAATATCGGAGCAGGTAAAGTGAAGGCTGTGTCTGAAGCCACTGCTTTCTATTTGTAGAAGCACTAGGTACAAAGTGGACATTAAACAGGCATCCTGCTGAATACCTGATCAGTGTCTGTTTAATGTCTATGGCTTTGGTATATTTATCTTATACCTGCTCCAGGAGCTGTTTCTCTCTCTTTTTCTTCTTCTTTTTCTTCTTTTTCTTTTTCTTTTTCTTTTTCTTCTTCTTTTATCCTCTTTTTCTTTTTCTTTTTAGTTTTCTTTTTTCTTTTTCTTTTCCTTTTTCTTTTTCCATTTTCATTTTCTTTTTCTTCTCTTTTTCTCTTTTCTTTTTCTTTTCCTTTTCCTTTTTCTTTTTCTTTTTCTTTTTCTTTTTCTTTTTCTTTTTCTTTTTCTTTTTCTTTTTCTTTTTCTTTTTCTTTTTCTTTTTCTTTTTCTTTTTCTTTTTCTTTTTCTTTTTCTTTTTTTCTTTTTTTCTTTTTTTTCTTTTCCTTTTTTCTTTTCCTTTTGCTTTTTCTTTTGCTTTTTTTCTTTTTATTTCTTTTTCTCTCCTTTCTCAAACATGCAGCTTTTTTTCTTTCTATTTTCTTTTCCTTCAAAAAAGGCCATGAGGGATTAATTTGGTACATCATGACTTCCTGGTCATCCTGCAAGTGCTCCAGTCTGGGAAGATGTAAAACAAGCCTGTATTTTAGTTCTATTGAAATTTAGATGCCATCCCAACAGATGTGTGAGCACCTCTAAAAACTGAAGAGTGAGGTTGAGGTGATGGTGCCAGAGGTTCTGCTTACCTGCCTTTTGTACAAGGGGATCTTTATGGCCAGGACATCTAGGGAAAAGGAAAGCTTTTCTCCTGTCTGTTTTTGTTATGTCACTTGTTGAAAGGGTTTCTATCATAAAATACAACTGTTCAGGCTGTGGTGGGTAGAATCACAGTTTTTTTCCATGCTGAATGAGTGAATACTAAACTCATGAACTGGTTTGCTTGCCTTTCCTCAAAGAAAGAAACTTTCAACACAGAACCTAAACATTTAATAAGCGGATTGGGGTTGTTCATCTGAATAGACACATCTAAAAATTCTTTTATAGATTGGACTAGGTTTCCCCAATTTAGGCACATGATTTCCACTCAAATTTAAGGTTCCAAATGAAGACATTTGCATGAAATAAGTCACTAATTTCCTTATGTAATTAAGGAGGAGAGATAGGTGCCTTTGAAGACCTGTGGATGGTGATTTTCTTTACCTAATTCAACTGATATGTGTTGATGAACATAGCAGAGAAAGAGGAGAATACAGCTGGGCAAGATTATTTTCTAATATTTTTCATCTTGCAGCTTGTGACTTCTCTGTTGTGATCACAGGAAAGTCCCTTGCAAGCTTTGTATTCTGCTGAGATATTCCCAAGGGTAACAACAGTTTTAAATATGTCTTTTTCAATTATATTGTCACCTTTGTACTGGATACTAAGCTGAATAAACCAAAATGTTCCATGTTTGGTTCCAAACACAATTTTCAGTCGTTACTGATCTGTACTGGATTTAATCAGTGACCTAGGAATTTTACCAACAGGCTCCTCAGCTATTCCAGCTAGATCTGGTTTTAGACAAGTTCTATCAATAATAATTGGGGATACTATTTAAGTATCCAGATAGGATACTAATTAAAAAGGCATTGTGTTGGCTGATCTTATGGTAAATTTTATGATTTCTGACTCAGATTCCATTTCTCTCAGATTGTCACTTAAAATATTTCAAGATGCATCTTCTGCAGTATGTCAAATCCATATAATGGCAATGAAGTTGTTCCAACACATACAAGAAGTTGGGGAAAAAATCCAGCTGCATTCCAGTACTTTAGAAAGTTCCAAATATTGATTTGAATATAGGCATCACTCTTCCAAAAGATAATTCAGCTTCAAAAATGTTTACTGCCGTATAATTAATTAGATTGTAGAAAGAGAAGAAATTTTGTTTCTAATAAATGTGTATACGTATATATCTAATTATTCATGTATGTAAAAAAAGGAGTTCAATTTTCATCATGTTTTTTATCATAAATTAAGTCCACACTTTAGGGATTAAGAAAATATTTTCTTAATACTTTGGCATAATCAGATTATTCTATCTACTTGGATAAAAGTTTGTAATATGTTCACAGAAAATGCAGAGAACAGATATACTGATTTTCAAATTACAGATTACTGTAAAAAAACCCTCAAAATCTGTAATTGAGAGGAAAGACCAGATTATTTCATACATTGCTTGTGTGTAGTCCCACTGACATCAAGAAGTGTGGGCATGAATAACTGGGGAAGAGTTTGGCCCAGGATGTGGAAACTATTTGATAGAAAATGCTGAATTAATTTTAATTTTCTGGGGCATGAGCACTATCTTGTGGAATGAAAAGTGGCTGAAGGACTATAAAAAAAAGCAAGAGACAAAATATTAAAGTATAGATTTGTGGGAAGGTCTTTTCCTAGTGAGGTATTTCAGGGATCTATATTCAGTGTGGTTTTATTTAACATTTTCTCCAATGATCTAGGAGAAGTAAATCACCCACTAATGAAAGTCCCCTATGATGAATAAGAGGGTGGAGTTGCAAAAGGTGATGAAAGACAGATAGTAAAAAGTAACCTGGACATGGATCCAAGGTTCACACTGACTTCAATATGTTTTGGAACAGATCAGCAGAAACATTAGAAAGATGAACAGGAAGAATGACAAAATGAGATTCATCTTGGAAAATATACAAAGACATGACGTGAAAAATTACGTTAGACCTAATAATCAAAGGGAGCCAGAATCATGGAGAGCAGCATTGTCAGTGAGTTTGCAATGCATTAGAGCGAGGAAAATAATGTGAATACAATTTGAGGTTTATGGGCTGCAAAAGGAAGGCACCCTTTTCTGTGCTAAGGCTCAACACTGCAGAATATTAGCAGGAAGGGTAACAAGGGAACCAAGGGCTAGTTCAGAAAAGATGAACAATGTGCATAAGCAGGAAGCAGTGATACAGCCACCCCTACTCCAATGAGATATTGAGGAACAGAGATCTACTACAGCAATGCCCCATCCTGGGCTGCCTCCCCAGCAGTGAGGGCAGCAGGCTGAGAGGGTATTCTGCCCCTCTGCTCTGCACTGTGACACCCCTCCTGCAGTGCTGCATCAGCTCCGGGGCCCCAGCACAGGCGAGATGGGGACCTGTTGGAGCGAGCCCAGAGGAGCGATATGAAGATGATCACAGGGCTGGAGCACCTCTCCCGTGGAGACAGGCTGGGAGAGCTGGAACTGCTCAGCCTGGAGAAGGCTCCCAGGAGTCCTTATTGTACCTGCCAGTACTGAAAGGGGACATATAAAACGGAGGGAGAGGGAATTTTTTCTAAGGGCACATTATGACAGGACAAGGGGCAAAGATTTTAAACTGAAAGATGACAGGTTTAGATTAGATGTAGGGAAGAAATTCTTTACTGTGAGGGTGATGAGGCACTGGAAAAGGTTGCCCAGAGAAGCTGTGGATGCCCAATTCCTGGAAGTATTCAAGGCAAGACTGGATGGGGCTTTGAGCAGCCTGGTGTAGTGATCAGCATCCCTGCCCATGGCAGGGGGGTTGGAACAAGATAATCTTTAAAGTCCCATCCAACCCAAACCATTTTATGATTCTATGATTCCCTAATATATATCCCACAGTGAAGCAAGAACAAACAGGTCCCCAAAATAACTTTAAAATTATTATGTTGCAGCTATCTCCTCCATGAGGTGCCACTGGCCTCCTCAAATCTCTTTCAGGCTAAAATATTCAATAATTCCAAATATTGGACTCTGAATGTCACAGTGCTAACACAAAGATATTATTGTGACAATTATTTTAACTATTAATTTACATATTTATGCCACATCTATTTCTGTATTTTTAAAAAAATTCTTGTGGCCAATCTCATGAAAATTTTGTAGAGATTAATGATGTTAATTATACTTGGTCAAAATTATCAATGGGCTAGTATTACTTAGGTTATATTTACAAGTGTCATAATAATTTTAGCCCAGGAGGTAGAGTTAAATATGTTGGTCTACATCTTTAGAGTGCATAAATAATATTAAAAATATCTTTAAGGACGTTCAGCTTGCTAAGGAATTTTTATAAATGTTATTAGATTTGATAGTTGACCCTCAATGACTATCTCAAGCTCACACAAGATATTCATGATAGGAAAGCTGAGGAAATGAATAAAATGGATAAAAGCCTACAGCTCTGTAGGGCATTAAAATATCAAAGATCTTTAAACAAGCTTTTACCAGGCAGCTGAAACCTTCTGCTGCTATACACCACCTTAGACCCACTGAATAAAAACTTGAAATTCTTACAGGTCTTGCTGGTTACCTACTCAGACTGCATCTTTATTTGTGCTAGGATTCAGCAAAGCACTTAACCACATGCTTAAGTATAATTTCAAGCAAATGCTTCAGTGTTTTACTGATCTGGGATGCAAAATTCATGATTTCCTATTATACAGACTCAACACTGCATATAACAATGTAAGCATTCTTTTCAAATAAAAGACACTTGCTATTCCAGTTCAGTTCTGAGCATTGTTCTACATTTGCCGGAAACAAAATAAGTCTAGGGGAATAATGTGTTTTGGAAACTTTTTATTCCCTCCAACATCAAGTGGAATTTCTTTTTAAGAAATACAAATATTTTTAAAGGTACAAAGATGTTTGAGAGAGATTGGGAAGCACAGCTTTAGTCTGATTTCTTTTGTTAATGCACCCTTGTAAATCAGAAGAAGCTCCAATGGAATTTAACTATTAGGAAACCAAAAGATCAGAATCACAGGACTCGTTTCTTTAAATAGATTTAGAACGTTTGTGATGCCAGCTCAAATATGTTAAAATAAAGACACTTTTATATAACTCTGGCACTGTGAAATCATCTAATAACTCTTCTAAACCATCTGGTCTTTGCATCCGGGTTGTGCCAAGCCAGCAGAGGTGACACCACTTCCCATGGAAGGATGACCACACCTTAGCTCTGCCTGTCAGCAGGGTGCAGGTAATGCTGCCCATGTGTCACTGTGCTGTACCTGAAGGAATGAGCTCTGCTTCCCTCCCCTCAACCATATATCTGTCAGGGAAACTTTTCCCCTCCACCTGATTCCTTGAGGATCTCTGCACTATGTGCCACCATTTCCTGAGGCATTCTCCAGTGCCAACAATATTGGAGCAATAGAGTGCAAAGGACCAAGAACAAACATAAATGGACATACATCAGCAAAATAAGATTAAGCCATTCAGTGATGTGGGAAAGCAGTTGCTCGATGATGTTTTTATCGATATTTGAAGAGCTGCTCCTCTCAGTCCACTGCAATTGCAACCATGTGGGTGCTAGCAGCGGTGGAAACAGTATTTCACACTGACTCTGTGCAGAATCTCAGGCATGCATGCAGTGCTTTCCCAGCAAGAACTCGTGAAGGAATGGATTTCAAAACTTTTTTTTTTTTTTTTTCAGGACTTCTCATTTCCATTGTGACTCAGGGTATGTTACTTAACCAGCCAACTGAACAAGAAATGATACTTTTGTGGCATAGTCAAAGTTAAAAATTATTAGTGGTGTAGACAAACTGTTAGTGACATTCTTTGTGCATCAAATGAGCCAAAAATCCTCAGGAAAAAAAAAGGTTTTTATAGAACTGAAGATTGTGCATAGTAATTTATGAGAATTTCTCTTACAAGTGAAGCAATGTCAGAGATGGCTCTATGTTCTTTATGGTTTGTTTTGAAGCTAAGTAAATAGATTACAACTAAAGTTTTCAAATTATTTTAGTTTGTTATTTTTTTTTTTTTCCTCCAGAGACGCAATAAACAGATTTTTCGCTACTTAAATTATTTGTTATAAAGCTTTGCTATGAAAGTTCACATTTTCTTATAATGCTAAGCTGTGACTGGAATAATCTCATCTGTTTTTATTTCTTAAATATTTCTATTCAGAGATTAATACACAATACTTTAAAATTAAATTTCCATGAGTGCTTACTTTACTTGATCACTGATGCTACCAAAAATCTAATGATTTGAAGATATATTTGAAATGCATGATTTGGTGACAAAATAAGAACGATTTTGCAGTTAAATAAGTTCAGGAAAAAAAACGTACAAAGGTAGCAAACACGACTGCCAGTGTTGCAGTGATGAGGATATCACAGGTGCTTTGATTACCCAGGCAGACAAGAATTAATGTATTCCATACCTCCGAAGTAAGAACTGGCTCTGTCATAGAGTAAATGATCCTTTACTCTATTTGAATGATCAAACATTGTAATGAGTCAGAGCTATAAAACTGTGACTGTCGCTGCTCCTCTCCTGGAAGGGGTTTAGCCTAGCTGGGCTGCAGTCCCACACGAGGCAGCAGTGACCTTCCCGCAGACACGTAAAGTACAGTGTCTCGGCAGCCGCGTCTTCTGGCAGCACCGGCTCAGCAATAGAGGGTGCGCCCTAGCGTAGGTAACCCAGATGTCTGGGTCTCCCAGGTCCCGGAGATAAAAGAGGAAAGGGAGAGAGCCACTTTCAAGCACTTCCAGAGTTTATTCACTCAGAAAGGCACAGGGAGGAAAATGGCCGGAGGGTCCAGGGAATCACGGTCCTTTAAGGGTAGGAGGGGACAGGTAACGACCCAATAGGATTACAGAACATGGGTGGATCCAGGACACACATAACCAATAGGAGACAGGTAAAGGAGGGGCTAACAATAAACTTCCAATAGAACGCAGAACTTAACTTTCTGGAACATAATTGAATAGGCAATAGGGCACTTATTAAACATTAACTTAAGGGACCAACCACGAACCGAGGGAGAGAGAAGACTCTAGAATCAGAGGTGGGACTATGCCTTGGGGCACGCCCAAAAGGCGGGGAAAGGTGTTAACCTCAGACCTGGGCCTCGCCCACCGAGGACCCTTCACTCTCTGATTCGTCTTCCCAGGTGACAGGCAGGGCACTGGGAATCGAGGGAGTGCCCGAAGTTGCCCAAAGCGCCCCAACATGTGACTTTCCATTCTACACTGAAACACAGAATTCTTTTCTTCCCAGAGCAAATAAATTTGTGATGATTGCTTTCTTGCAACTGGCCACAATGGTAGTGTGCAAGAAGTGAAATAGCATCTTTCTTTTTGACATAACAATTCCAACACCTGGTGAAAGCTAGACAGTATTTCACCAAAATTGAGTCCAGCTATCTTCTTGTTAAAGATCCAACACTGCTTTTTGTATGGGAAAGGCTGTTTGTCCTAACAGTTTTAATATTTTGGGAGATTATATTCACATTTTCTAAAAGTGACCCTGAGTTTTCATCTGGTTTCAGTATTGCTCCTTCTCTACTTTATATCAAAGCTCTTATATGGTTTTCCTGTTCACTGTTAAAACAGTTCTTGCTCTGCACCTCAAAGCCTGATGCTCTGGGTCAATAGAGTAATGGCAAATCAGCCTTCTGAGATAGAATGCCTTATTCTGCCAGATAATACAGTTCAGCCTGTAATGCTGAACAGGTATTATTCATACATGAGTTCATGATTTATTAAATTATATTTAATTGTCTCAAATAAATCAGTGTGAGTTCCTATATGGCCAATGTCAGACTATTGAGCTTAATGAATGAAAAAGTGCTATTGTCATGCCTACCTAGATCCCCCACATTTCTAGTACATGTATAATTATCACCAGTACATCTGCATCACATGCATACAGGATTGTCAGTATATTCTCTCTCAGACTAAATTTTATTCTTAGCATGTGAATATTCTTTGCCTAACTGAATATTGCTCACAAAGACAGCATAGAGTCTCTGATGTACATTATGATCCCCTTTCCACATTCTCCTGAGAAAGGTTATAATACCAATACAATTTTTGAAAGCCGGAGATGCTGATTTAAGTTTCAGCTAAGAAATTGTGCTAAGAAGAGTGCAGAACTGCAGGATTTTGAGATCTTAGAAATATTTCAGATTTTCATAATTTGTTATATATTCTCTATGATGACAAATGACTTTAGAAAATACCATAAATACTTAATACACTGGTGATATGAGCCAATTTATAATAAATACTATGAGTGGAGTTATTTTATAGATGATTTAGAGTAATCTCTTTGGCAGACAAACAAACTGGAAAGTGTTTTACATACAGTTGTGTTAATACATAATATGGCTTACTACATGATTAATAACCTAGTGCTTCTCATTGGGATACATAAAATGCAATAAAAATAAATAAAACCATAAAACAATTAAGGGGATTTGTACTCACTGATTCGTTCCTGTTTATGAATATACAGTGTTAGTATAAACAGACAGGGGGTCCTCACTTTATCCTTTTATCATTTCCAAATGTTGTTATAAGATGGTAACCCCACTGAAAACAAACAAAACAGCATGTCATGTAAATGTAACTTCAGTCTAACATTCTGTTAGGTCAGCTCAGCTTGGAGAAATATGTGGCTTTTTCCACAGTGACTTTTGCTGGAAAGTTCTGTTTGTACATGTCAAGGATATCACTTAAAATCAAAACAAGGAAACCTTATGTGCAAAAGTTGCAGAAGTGGCAGTCAGTAAATGCTATTTTCAGCTAAATTCTTTGTAAGACTATGCATTTTATGTATTTATCAGGATATTTCTTTAATGAAGAAAACTCGAATTCATAAAAAGATTCTCTGCATATTCTCCCCAAACCACACCCTTTGTATTAAGAACAATATGTTCCCAGTAAAATTTTCATTTCAGTAAATGTTACACTATCTTTCAGATGTAAGGTTGCACCTCAGTGGTGCTTTATTTCTTCTTCACTTCCTAATCTACAGAAAATAAGAAACATTTCCATGAAGATGACTTGAGAGTGTAGTCACCAAACAGGAAGGAAGAACAGCTGTGTGGGCAAACATAGACAGGGCAGGAATCAGCCTGCAAGGATGTGGCAAGGTAATAATAAAATTACAGAATGAAAGGGGTTGGAAGGGACCTTGAAGATCACTTAGTTCCAACCCCCCTGCCGTGGGCTGGGACAATTTTGTCTAGGTTACATTGACGCAACTGCGCGGTGAAGGCGGAACAGACCAAGCGCTGCGTCGTCCCTGAGCGGCCGCGTAGGACCTTCCGCAGAGGAATCTCAGGAGGGGCTCGTGAGCCACCTTGCAGCCACCCAGCCCCACCTGTGTGGTGGAAGCACTCTCTCACACTCACACAGCCTTTGGACGCGTCAGCCGGAGATAAAGGAGGCAGAGGGGCCTTCTGTGTCAGGTTCCGAGGGGGTTATTCCTTGGAGCAGCCCAGGGGCAGAAGACACAGACAATGGAGGGTCCCAGGGTTATATAGGGGGTGGTACAATGGGGGCTAGAGCAACATAAACCAATCAGGTGAGGGCCAGGGGGCGGAGAGGGCACTGAGTGGCAACACAACAACCACTGGGGAAGGAGAGGGGAGGGACAGGAGAACCAGGGACTAATGGGGTTTTAAGGTACAAAGAACATTCTAGAAGGTATACATAAAAGGAGGACATACATACAAAAAGGGTTATACATACACAGGCTGCGGTTTGCACACTGCAACATTACATCACTCATGACGGGCACCCCGTTAGAGAAACGAGTCCCATCTAATCTGCATGGTAGAAATCCTTCTGCCTCAGAGAGTTGCAATATTATAAAAGGGAGAGACTTTGTTAATATTTTTCTGAGAACATAGTGAATGGGAATTTTCTGTCACAAAGTTACAGTGATGGCATATAAAAATGTGTCCTGCTTTCATATCATGAACTTGTAGTAAAGTCTGCCAAAGAAAGATTTTCCCTGTAACATGGAACTCATTGTTGCATATAAATATTACAGATAAATAAAAAGTGGAGAGGGGTTAAAAACCTATTTAAAAATCATGGAAGAATTAGATTTGGAAATGCAGTTACAGACCATCCTCTCTGGAAGCCTTTAAGCTATTGATTGCTGGAAAATGGAATTAAGATGTGGTAAAAGAAGTACTCCTGCAGGTTGTTCTTCTTACACTCCTTCCCCAGTTTCACCTGCTAGCAATGGTCTTCATCCAGGGGTGCAGGCAGGTTATGTTTTGGCAGTTGCAGGGCTGGGCCTAAATATTTGACATAAAAAAAAGGCTGCATTGCCTCATATACAAAAAGTAAGTCAGGAAGGTAAGAACTTGAGAGCTGTAACCATAGTTGTGGCACTTATTATGTGGATTTTAACCCACTGAAGTTTTAAATTAGTTCTAAATATTTTTGCAATTTCTTGAACTACTAGTTTGGTAATGACCAGGTGATCTGTTGAACTAGTTTATAAATCTCAGGGCTTGAAGAACAAATTTTTTTCTTTCTGTTAAAACAAGTACTTAACAGTGTTTGCAGAATACTTGTGTTCATTGTTAAATCTTCAATTTTTTTTTGTTAAACATGGTCAACAAGCAGTGTGATGTCAAAATTAATAGCTTTTACTGCTGATAACCTTTAATCACAAAATATATTTATTGCTCTATCTATTCAACTCCTAAGATAATTAGTAAAATTGTGATGGCCATACTCACCAGAGAAAAACTTTGCTGCTTGAGGAAACACTGTTCACCATAAGTGTCACAATCTGGCATTACTTTTTGAAAATAGTTCTCAAAATAGTTTGTTTTGTGATTGTTAGAAAAAAGAAGAAAACCACAGCAACAAAGGAAATGTGTTTATGGTGTGAATACATTATGCTTTTTCAGTTTGCATAGCCCCCTGAGAATTTGTACTTCAAGATGAGTGTGTGTGGCTCCATGTGTGTTTGCATATATTGAAGGTGTTTTTCATTTCTACGATGTAATAAGGCTTGGACTGGTGCAAGAAGAGGACGTTTCGTTCTACAACTGTATGCTACAGGAAGAGCTCAAGACCAACAAAAATAAATTCAAATGCTCTCAGTTCTGTTCAATAATGATATTTTGCAGGACAGTCAAGTTTCCCACAGAGTAAATACAATCCATATTATGTAAATATGATCCTGTGTACATTTGTTTAATTTTACATCACCATCAGAATAGCACATTTCACACGTGGGAATGCAAAGCCCAGCAAGGGAGCAAATTAACTGCCCACAAATTGTTTGCTAACGATGAAGTTTTCCAAAAGAAATCTCCAAGGTATATCTTTACCAAGGGCACAGTATTAGAGCTCTACTACCACATGTTTCCATTTGAACAGATGGCAGTGAAAGGTTTGGTTTCAATGTGTTATTAGTTAACAGAAAAAAAGTCTTACTGATAGAGATCAAGGGTGCTGTTTAAATTTACTTAGAGAAATGGTGGTTTGTAATCAATTCAGACTTGCAATTAATAATTACTTTATAATTACTTATAAATGGATAGAACCTCAAAAGTCCAGTGTCTTTTCTGCTCCAGACACAGCATCTTATTTGGTTTTGTAATTGTCTCTTTAATGTGTCAAGAGATACACCCGAATTAAGGTATCTGCTGTTGAACTGGGACTAGATGTTAAATCATTTCTGTAATTTCATTTCTAAAAATTCAGAGGAAGCAACAGGTTTTATAAATCCTATGATATTAAGAAACAAGGAATCCTTGCTTATTAATGGCAAAGTTTTCATTAAGTGACTAAAAGCCGAAGCAAAGCACATGTTTCTATTACTGTAAATTATCTGTGCTTTAATACAGACTGCTGAGTGCTGGGATTCCTGTACCCAGAACAGTCACCCCTGACTGAGAGTCTGAGACTCAGCTCAAGAAACACAACCTACCTCCACTTTCTGCTTGAGCAGGACGTGTTCAGTGCGTGGCAGGTTCATTCCTTGGTCCTCCCTGTCAGATCCATAATGCTTCCCAGTGGCAGGGTTGAGTAAGTGACTTCAGAGTGTCTGAAAGTCCTGTCTGAAGTTAGTGGGACGACTCATATGGACACAGTTAGCCACATGTATCAGTGTCTGAAGGACAAGGATGAGGGGTTCTGACTAAGGTTGCCATTTCACATTAATATAGTTCTGGAAATATTATTGAGTCAAATTCTTTTGTATTCATTCTATGTGCATAGATCAGGGTTAAAGTAATCTGTAGTTAAATAAGAACAAGGAATAATTCAGTACACATGTCAGAGAGAAAAGTTTGCAACAAACATGCAGTAGAAATGTTGTTGCATTTCAGTTCTGCAAGATGCTCAAAATAACAAGTGAACACACATGGAGAAGGTGAATGAGTCACCTTTTTGTTCCACCTTTCTCCATGTGCAAATTTCCTTAACTTCTTTTTTTTTAGGAAAAATATTGAGATTTGAGAAGTAAATTTATTTCTTAATTTAATTCAAGATGAAAATTATTGCAATCACTTAATATCTTCAGAGATCAAGTGTTTTAAAAATTAATAATATAAAAAAGTAACATATGCCTTTTTTCTACATGTCAAGTATTATAGTACTATAAAATAGCATAAATCCTTTTGATATTTAACATGAATATGCAAATATACTTATCTCTGGTATGGAGAAATTTTATTAAATTACTTTCAGGGAAAAAAAATATTTAATATTTAGGACATGTTACTTAGATTAATTTTAGTTGTGATGTAAAATGCTTTTTCAGTCTCACTGAACCCTACTAATGCTTCTGCTTTTTTTTTTTTTTTTCTTGAAGACAATTTTCTTTGATAGAAAACCAGAATGTCATGAAACTATAACTCCAGTACTAGGAGAAGTGCTCACGGTCTTGTATGTGATTCAACTCTATACTAGTGCCAAATACTAATAAAAATTCTCAGCTGGCATTTTACTCCATCTTAAAATACTTTTACAGTCTGGTTTTGGCCATCTCCTGTAGGAGATGCTGGGAACATGATGTCATCGTCTTCTGAAAAAAGGCAAGAATCATATATAAAGAGTACACACAAGGTAAGTTCAGTGTAAGACTTGTAACCCCTTTACTCCACACTGTTAATCCATTTCTAAAGCTTTTCTGAGTTTTAGGAACCCACACATCAGGGAGAACATTTAGCCATTAGACAGTGTCCAGCACAGAGATCTGAGGTCTAGAAAATGTGACCTCTGAGGAGAGATTGAGAAAAGAGGGTTTGTTTAGTCTAGAGAAGAGAAGATGAAGGGGAGACATGATAACAATGTTCAAATATGTACAATTGTGCTTCAAAGAATTGGGCAATAATTTGTTCTCCTTGTCCACTTAGGACAGTGCAAGAAATAGTGGTCTTGAAATAAAGCAAAACAGAAATATGAAAGAAAAAACCCTGTATTTGTTGAAAATGAAAGCATTGAGTGCCAATAATATTAACAGAAAAACAGGTAAACCAAAGTAATAGATCTTTAATTTTCCAGATCTCAGACTTTGATCAAAGATCATTTTCCTACTGAAGCTGAGCTATCGAGACAAGAGGGTGAGAATCCCAGCTGTAAAAAAAATGAACATCTGTTTCAGAAGGGACTTATTTGAGCAGAACCTTTGGTCATTACAGGCAGCCAGTCAAGCCCTTGCTGAGCTGTAGCTTGGAAACAAAGGCTGTTTTCACACATGTGACACACATAATACGGGTGTGGCACATTATGCTAATTCTGCAGGTAATATTTGCAATGCTGTCGATATTTCTTGAGCTTGGGTCCGTTGCCTAAAAAAGAGGCACCTAGTGTCTGTCTTTTGAGTCACGAACCTTGTATCTATGTCCATACAGGAGTAGCAGATGTAGCCCCAGATCTAAAGGAGACTCATTTTCTTCTGGAATTGCAGATTAAGGACAGGTGTGATAGGTAAAGCTTTTGCAGGAGTAAAAACCAAATTAATCAAGTTCTAGTGCCAGAATCTTAAAGAATTGTCAGCTGAAAAAAGTCTATAAAAATAGGGTTAGAAACATTCAAGGTTTGGAAAGCATGCTTTTTAATGACACTGAAGAAGCTGACACATTTAAATTGGAGTGAGGGCTATGACTGAACTATTTCCAAAGATTGTGATGTTTAATAAGGAACAACTTATCAAATATTTTTATACCTAACTCAAGTTCACAGTAAAAAGTTAACAAATATTTTTGGCATTAAGGTGGTGCATTTTAAATAAAGATATGATAAATTGTCTTGCCTTTTAGAAATTTGATAAATTTAGAATAGCCTGTTCAAAAAATACACTGTGCCTAAAGTAGAAATTATGAACTGGAAAATAACTGAATTTTTGCGTCTATGTTATGCACAATGCTTAATGAAATTATACCAGCAAGTCTGAAGTAGGGCCACAGCTGAAATAATTATCCTTGGCTGTTAGTAAAATTTGAAATAATCCTACTGCCCTTTGTATGTTTGCTTTAGCTGCAAACATCAGCAGCAACAAATAATCTAAAATCACTATGGTGGATGTTGATAAGCATTCCTCTTGGCTGTAAAACATATGAACTTGTGAATTAACACCTCTCCCATTAATTCAACCTCTTTTCCAACATTCTGCCTACTTATCTATGACAGTGCCAACTTCAGGGCAAGGTCAGTTTGTATGTATGTATGTGGATGGATTTGGCCATCTCTTCTCTTGCAGTCTGAAGTTTTAAAACTCCAGGCCTTCATATGCTTAAGCACAAAGACCCTGTTGTCAGTAACAGGAATAGTTTTCAGGGGGATCGCGAAGTTACCCAGGGCAAGATCCAGTTTGAGGCTGAGGTGCCACCGCGGAAGAGTTTGTAGATGAGTCAGGGGCTTGAGGGTCTCCTGTTGGTTGTGGAGGGTGGGATTGCATCCCACACCATCTGAGATGCCCTGTTACAACCTGCAAGGCTGCCATTCAAATACTCTATAAGCTCCACAAGGTATCTGCCAACCTTGGCTACGTCACATATGTTGGGTACTTTCAAAAAAGCTTGAAAATCTTAAGTGCTACTTATTGTTTGTGCTTCGGCAGCTGAATTTTCTGTTGCACAAGTATAAAAAAACTCATACATTCAAATTAATGACAAATGAAAAAGAATTAAACTGAAATATGAATTTTTAAGCGTCTCATTTTCATCTAAGTTTAGTGTTTTAGTCATTTTTATCCTCCTTTTGAGGCAGAGGATGATTGTTACTCTCACTTTACAGGAAAAAAGCAAACATGAGCAAAACAATTCCTCAGTGGGAAGTCTCTAGTAAAACAGAAAATCCAGCCTTAGCCTTCCATTCTCTGGCAGTGATGAAATATTGCAAACTTCATCTTTGCATAATAGTAAATTTATTACTAATTTAGTCTAAAATGAATGTTTTTGTGGAAAAAAATTCAACTAATTTGACATAGCTAAAAATGTCTTTGACTGTCATATAGAAAATGTATGACAAAGAAATAGGTCTTTCTAGTCCCAGATCTTTCACACCTTTCAGTTCTTCTAGCTATCTGTCAGGTTTGATTGCAGTATTCTATATTAAAATTTTGATATTCAGTCCATGAAAAAAAAAGAGAAGCAATATTAAGGATATTTTCACACAAAGTTAAAACCACTCTAGGGCTGATCTATTCTCACACAGGCCGTGCCTCTCCAGACATCAATTTACTCCTATTGTTATGACACAAATCTTCATTTATAGTTTAGAAAGAGTGCAAGAATAAAGAATAGGACATTAATATAAAAAAAGTTGCTTTTCTTCTCTCAGTCTCCTTTTCTTTGGCCATGCTACAAAGATTTTGATAATGCACTTCCTCAGCACAGGTTTTTTGATAACTCTGGAGGACCTCTGCTACATCAGAGCTCTAAGATACCCTGTCCTGGATAGTGAGAGCAGATAATTTTTCCAAATTCTAAAGTTCAGAACTAGTAAGAACTGAAAACATATATGAGTTACTTTATTAAAAAAAGTCCAGCTGAAATAGTGTACAATACAATGGAATCTTTTGATAAACTGCTGCAAAAATTACAAAATACACAAAAAAATCCAAACCTTCTTGTACAACACTAAAAAGAAGCTTCTGTGTTATTCCTTATACACATATTTTTAAAGCAAACAGCAGCTATAGAAATATTTTGTCTTTAATTCCAGTCTGTTTTCATTCATTCTTCCACCCTGGCTTGATGTGCTATGCTTTATAGCCTGGAGAAAAGAAAGATTAAGATACTGATCCTGGATCTTCAATTAGATTAATTTATCTTTAAAGCCAGGTGCTTTTTTCATGGGTTTCTGGACAAAAAGTGCAAACTTTGAGTTGCACCACAGTGATGTGGTTGCTGTTCTGTCCCTTGGGCAGACAAGGTCCAGTCTACAGCAGCCAAGACTGAGACTGTGAGCTGGAGACTGTTGTGTCCACAGGGCCCAAGCTGGAGGGAGCCTGGGAGAAGGGAACAAAAGGCTTGCTCTAAATAGAAACCACAGCACAAAGCAGTGCTCAGGCAATGTGTTCAACCTGAGACTGGGCTCCAGAGCAGCTTCCAGATGTTGTCTGGAAGACCATGGAGGTGAATGGAGAATTTGGCATGTGAGGATTCTCTAGTGTATTTAATTTTTGGGGGGCCATAATATTTGCTGATTTCATTCTTTCCTTAATGCATTATACAACACCTGACATGGCCTGCTGTGCAATTGACCAAATGTTTGTGACAGCCTTCTTCCTCCAACAGCCACTTGCTGATCTGTAGCAGATAGCCACAATAAAGTAGAATAACACAGTCTAGGTGGAACAGAAGAAGATTATCTTCTTTTAAAATATATATTTTACAGCCTCAGGAAATTGCTCTAAACCGTTGCACCTTGGAAAAAGAATAGGGGTTTCTATTTAAAGCTGCCTTTGCAAACAGCCCCTTGACTTGCTATGTAGCTTTTGCAATCACATGGATGGGACTGGATGGAACTTATTATTTTTAGTAAAATCAGAGAAGACCTGAAAAGCTGGCAAACTAGGTGGGCTTTCCTGATGGCTTGCTGATCTTAAGGCGTGTGGATATCTCATAGCTTACACAGCTGTAACGTTCTTTCACACACTCTGGCTGGACTATCACATATGTTGCCACAAAATGTTAAGACATCAAGACTCAAATGTTCTTTTGTTCCCTTTTTCCTCTCTGTGTATGTTTTACTCAGTAGCTTTGTTTATTTTCTTAAAATATTTCCTTTTTGTTTGCATTTCTTGGCAAAGGCCTCCTTGTGTTTTTATAACTGTAATCTTCTTTTGGTCCCTTTGCCAGCTATATTACCCAAGATTAGCCACAAGTGTGCTTCGAGGGCTTCAGTTCTTCATGGTGTTAACAGGAAATCAAAAATAGCTTTTCATGTGCCTCAGTCTAATTTATTCAATCCAGGTATAATGTTAAAGTACCAAAATATTTTATAGTATTGCTTCTCTTTTTTTGTCTCTCTTCTCTCAATAAATAGAAAAGTTCATTTTAAGTTGAAGAAGTTCTGCAAAAAGCAGATAGCTGTCTTAGGTATGGAATAATTTATACGGATTTCTTTATATGGCAGGGAAATGGCTATTGTAGAGCTGAACAAATTCCCTCAAATGCCATTTCTGAATCAGAACTGCCTTAACAGCTACTGGTGTTTCATTATGAATGTAGCAGTAGAAGCCTGGTTTTGGAGCAGGTAACAGGAATGCTATTCCAGTTCCAGCTAGGATTGTCCTGTGAGACAACCATAAACTTCCAGGTGCTCCTAGAAATGTTACAATATGGCTTTTGTAGGAAAAGATTAAGTATTCATTTATTAATCAGGTCAAATGAAATAGACAAATGTACTTTTTGTTCAACATTTACATATAGTTATGTTAAACATTTATATATAGCTAGTGCCGCTCATGGGGAGGGAGCAGAAGTTGTCTCTTTTTATGGAAATCAGAATTCCTAAATAGTTAATCTGCAGACATTTTGCAAAAAGCTACATTTCTAAGCTTGTGCAATTTTTAAATTTTGTTTTACTAGCAGGCTGCGAGTTGTTGGCTTGTCAGAAGCCTCCTTCAAAGAGCTAAATACCAGCACCTCCTGAACTAACAATAAGACATGTTTTACTAGTAGTGATGAAACATCTTCTATAAACACTCCCTACCTTACTGACCATCCTTTCCCAGTATTGATTCATCACTGAAATATTTGTGTCACTTGAGTTCAAGTACATGAAACCAAACCTTTCAGTGCTTGGAGTTGTATGAGTGCCACTAAAAGCAGCATGCACTTCAGCAGTTAGTGAATTAAATAAGCAAAAGCATGCTAATGGTCTCTGGGAGACCAGCACCACTGACCTTAGAGAGAGAATGATAATAAAATGAAGAATACAAACAAGAGATGGAACCATGGGCCTTTTATGGGTCATATCAATAGAGCATGCAGGGATCCAGAGCTACATGTTGTCATTGTCAGACCATCAAAAGAAATGTATTTTCTGTTTCTTTAGGGTTGTGTTATCAGAAACTACTCTGAATAGTTTCCCTGGAATATTTGCAGGATCTGATGCATATTGTATTTCTTCTCAATTCAACAGCTGATAAGAATTGTAAAAAACTTGAACTAATCTCTTAAAGCCAGGAAATAATACACAGTTGTGGGAAGCTTTTCTTTCATTTCACAGGAGCCACAATCTGACCAATAAACCATGGAATGCAAATAAATTATATGGAATTAGTTTTATTGACAGGATATTTTGGATTTGACTGGAATTTGACTCTTCTCTTACCTGGAATAATTTAATATAGTGTTTCATTATGAGGACTAAAGTGACTGGTGAGCAAAATGTGTTATCTTTAGATAACAGATATTTGAAACTGAAGAATATTACATTCAGGTTACAAACCAGCAATAAATAACTATGATTTCCCTTTAAAATTTCCCTTACATTTAGCTACAGGAACAGAGTCAGAGAAAGTATGAAACACAAAATAATTAAAGTGAGAATTCTTTTTCCTCTTAATGTGCCTACTTAAACCAAGGGGCTTCCACATAAAATGCATTTCAGTTTTTTCCTCTTATGTATAATATTAAGTATACTACATCTCATGGTGCAGAGTAGGAATGTGAACAGCATTTTAGATCCCTGAAATGGAGTGAGGCCAACTATGCACTTTTGGAAGTTTTTTGTTGGTTTGAATAACATGTTTTTTCCCGTGCTGTGAATACATTGCAGGAGTATGTGTAAAACTATTACCCACTTACTCAGGCTTTATAAATCAAAGAAAGATTTGGGCCAAAGCTGGGAAAGAAAAACAGATTACCTCTTTCAAAATATGAAAGTATCCTGGATTGTTTTGTCTTGACATGGGCAGATGTTGGCAGTCAAGCTATTTGACCCTGGCACCATTTCACTGAGTACTTGTTTTCAATCACATGAGAGGAGGAAAGAATTCTTGATGCTGCTGAATTCTGGATTTGATATTTTAAAAATAATTTTATTTAGGGTAGCATAAACAAAAATATGTAAAAGTGAACAGGAGAAGTTACTTATTAGGGAACACTAGGAAAAATAAAAAGGAGCGGAGTGAGAAAGTTTGTGTCCTCCCTCCCATTCCAGAAAACATTAAAATCATGTGTCCCAACTCTGTGAACATTTATCCAGAAAGATAATTTTACTGTCAAGAAAATTGTTCTGTGAATGATGGTAGATGTAGTCTGTTTGGATCACAGCTCATGTAATTTCCAGTAGAATGGAATTATGACAGCAGTGAAGTAGTATTATGATATTTCCATGTTCTTAATCCATGCCAAATGAACATCCAGAGTGGTTTTATGCCGCGGTGGCCACACCGCCCGGTGGCGTGACCGGCGACTAATCACTGTCCTCCTGACTGGACACCGCAGGGCGTCACAGGCACGACAGCACAGAGCAGGATTCTTTGTGAAGGCACATTGGGAGCGTCAGCTCTACCAAAGGGTCTGTGCCCAGAGGCCAAGCGGGTAGGCGTTAACCTGGCTGGTAGAGGCGGCAAGCAGAGGCGAAGAGAGAGGGAGGCCTCAGGTAGCAGCAAGTTCCCAGAGGTTTATTGAAGGCGACTTGAAGGGAGCCAACCACCTGAGACTCGCCGGTGAAATGGCGTGCTCAGGCACGGTGACACGGGATTTTATTAGGGGGCGGAGAAAGGGGAGGAACAGGAGAACAACCAATAGGGAAATGATAGCGGGATTGACATATAACCAATAGGGTTCCAAGGGAGGAGGTACATGTTCAAATAAACCAATCATGAACCGAATAGAAGAGAACTTTCCAGAACATAATATAATATGCAACAAGTCACTTATTAAACATTACTTAAGGAGACCAATCACAAATGGAAGGAGAGAGAACACTCTGGAACCAAAGGAGGGACCTTACTCCAAGACACGCCTAGTGGGTGGAGAGGTTAAACCTCCGTCCCATCCTCTGTTCTGCCCTCGGAGGCAGAATCGTGGGCAGGGAAGTCAACCCACGGGATGTCACTCAGTTTAAATGTGGGTTGGGCCACCGCCAACAAGTTTTAGATATTTTTTTCTATTTCCTACTCATCAATGTAAATTTACCATGTTTATGTAATGGACAAGTGTAGGTGAGAAAGGTGAGATCAGGAGAAAGCTCATAATATGTTGGTACTTGAGTTATTCAGCCCTATGTTGGCTAAATGAGAAGCAAAGCCTTGTTTTTTTGGAATATCACCTGCTGATATGCTAGCTGACATACTCTAGGAAGAAAAAGAAGAAAAGGAAAACAAAAAGGAGGTATTCCAAAGCTGCTGGTAATTAAATGCAGAAAACTTACACCTTTACAGATAGACAGTAACATTTACATTTTCAATTTTAATCGGAATATAAAATATAAATATACTTATATCAATAAACATATTATATATTATAACAAATACATTGCTAATATTTGAATTTTATTTATAAAGTTAAATATTGAGAATATAAATTTTAAAATTTTTTCTGAACATGCATTTGAAATTTAGTTTAAATATATATTTTATTTAAAATTTATATAGTAAATTAATCAAATTTTAAAGAAGGCAATAAATTTAGTTTTCTGGAACTAGAAAAGTTAACTATAACTGCTGCTAGCCATTGCCAGTCTTTTTTCCAAGCCAGCTTTGCTCACAATCCTGTCAGTTTATCTCCTCTGTCACCTTCTTTTACACAGATACTTAGTTCAATCTCTTCCTCCCTGTTCTACCTTCTTAATTTTCTAGCCTGCAATCTACATTCTTTTTGGAGAGATGCTCACCTTCATAATGTTACAGACTAAAAATACGTGCTTGGCTTTTTTTTCCTGAACATTTAGAATAAAATCAAGGAATATGAAAGTCCTGTAAGTATCTTTTTCTTACTTCTATGGCCACTGACATGAAACATTTCCTTCCACGTGTATGTTAAGGAAGTGTTGCTCAGAGCTTACTGGAGGTATCTCACAGTGTGTCTTCCCATATATATTCCTGTATGTTTCACACCTGCTGCTGATTTAATTACTGACAATATTGCAGCATCATGCTGCCACAAAGGGAATGGCCCCAGGGTTATTTAAAGCTAAACCCAAAAATGCTGGAGTTTGGATGGAAAACTCAGTCCCACCCACAGCAATTTGTATCTTGCACAGCCTGGAGAGCAGGCAGTTTGAGTGACACTCTTACCAGTACACATTCCTTCATTTACACTTGATTTATGACTCAGTCACATCCTAGCACAAACCTCCATGTATGCTCTTTACAACACCTCCTCTATCTAGCTCAGTGTTTTCAGCAGACATTAACCATATCTACATTCCCCTTTTGCACCTGCAATTAATAGGCTAAATAAATCCCTGTAATGAAAGCAGTGGTATGGCTGAGAGACGCACCAGGCAGGTGTGCCCACAAAATACACAAAAAATTTTACTTCTGTTTACTTTGGTTGCCCACTAGCAACAGCTACACAATGTTTTGGCTACTTGAGTTTTGAGAAGGAATGTAAAAACACTAGGAAATGAGGGAAATTAAGGTCTCTGCATGAATAAATCCAAGTATATGTTGCTAATTGCTCTCTCTTTAAAAGCCATGATTCAACCATCACTCCTACACAGCAAAGATACAATAACACACTTTTCTAAATAGAGTAACAGTAAGAAGAGCTGCTAGAGGAGCAGACTTTTCCTTTAACTACTGTTTTTTAAAAGTGATTCTGTTCAACATTGTACAAGGTCGACAAGTCAATGCAAGACCACCCTGCTTGGGGATTTGCTCTCAACACAGACTTGTGTCGAATCCCTCAGCTGAGAAATGTCAACCAGCACCTTTCATATTTATGGTGACTCATAAACAGGAAACTCAGCCCTGTCCACGACACTGGAGCTTTTTCATATCTTAGATCCTTTTACGAAGGAAAAAGAAAAGGGTAAGGGGGGGAAAAAAAAAAAGAGAAAGAAAAAAGAAACCTCTCAAAACAAAACAAAGAACTTAGCAGGACATTTAAAGCAGCTGCCTTCTATTTTATGTGCCAAAATAAATATTGCCAAATTAGTAAGGCATATTGAACAAATTATAAGCTAAATGCAAATTTATCAACTGAAATTCAATGGTAGAGTAGCCAAGGAGCATGCAATGGTATAGGTCATCTTTCTAAGTAGGTGTTTTGGTTGGCCAGTTGCTGTAGAGTGATGTGGGAACAGTAATATAAAAGAGAGCATTTCTGTTACACCCAAGATGAACAGTTTGTTTTAGAAAGTTCAAGTAAACATTTTCTAACATACATTCACTAGTTTCAGAGTGTCTTTTGCTACCAAGAGGGAGATAAAAACTGGTTTTAAAAGTCTTTTACAAAAATAAAACATTTCAGAAATGGTAATGTCAGCATGATAAATTATCTAACAGAATTTTTGGTGGAGTTTCTCATTTCAAAATAATGAGAAGGTCTTGTTTCTCTTCACTTGTATTCTTATAAGGACACACATAGCTTTTTTGTCTGTGATGTGACTTAACCTTATATAATTAGAAAAAGTATAACAAGACCTGATATATACATAGATATTATATATATATATAATATATCCCCAATTTTCAGGGAGATATAACCAGTCTTATACAGTAAATCCAGTGCCTGGGTAGTTCATACACATGGTTTACATGAGAGCTCATGAACCATTACTGTTAGCATACTGTTCACTTTTCTGTAAGTAAATTTCAATGTTACAGGGGAAAAAAAAAAAATTCACTGGGAAAGGCAGAGCTCAACATTTTGCTTCAGGTCTGTCCGACCCAGACTTGAATTTTGGCATTACTAGTTTGTCGGCTTGACACAAAACTTTCATATTTTAATTAAATGTTTACAGTCTCCATTTGATAAAACTGATAATACATTGCAGGAAACATACTGTGGCCTANCCCCAATTTTCAGGGGGATATAACCAGTCTTATACAGTAAATCCAGTGCCTGGGTAGTTCATACACATGGTTTACATGAGAGCTCATGAACCATTACTGTTAGCATACTGTTCACTTTTCTGTAAGTAAATTTCAATGTTACAGGGGAAAAAAAAAATTCACTGGGAAAGGCAGAGCTCAACATTTTGCTTCAGGTCTGTCCGACCCAGACTTGAATTTTGGCATTACTAGTTTGTCGGCTTGACACAAAACTTTCATATTTTAATTAAATGTTTACAGTCTCCATTTGATAAAACTGATAATACATTGCAGGAAACATACTGTGGCCTAAAAGTCTGATCCACATGTTAAAACCAGATTTTTTTGAGCAAAGAAGCTTGAATGGATCAATAGGGTTCTGGGAATGATATAGCTGATGTGAAACTGGTTTGGAATACCAGGCATACCTCTTTGTTCAATAAACCAAACTGAAGCATTGAGTTTCAGAGATATCAATTTATTTTTCAAAAAGGTGTGTCAGAACATCAGAACATAACAGTCATCAAATAGTGACACAGATAGTTGGAGCCTCTCCCTTGGAGAAAAATTTCAATATTTGAAATTTTAACACTAAATTCAGGGTGAAATAATATGAATTCTTAGAATGTTTCTTGGAACCAAACTCTATTTTTGTCATGTTGCAATTTTCCCTTTATAGTTAAGAGTTCCCAGCTAATAATCATATCTTTGCAGTTTAAGCAAGCTATACTGAAATAATCTTCATTATAAAACTAAAACCAAACTAACAAGATCTCTCCCTGGCCTTTTCCCTTTCCACCAAACAGAAAAAGAAAATATCCAGTTGCAGCCCTAAGGGTTTCAATCGTGTTGTTTTAAAGAAGATGGTCGATGACTGCCTTTCCATCCTGTAAGGGCAGCTGCCATTGGCCTCATCTGCAACGCGTCGCCTCATCGTGGGCCCCAGCCATGCAGGGCTGGGGTGTGGGAGCAGAATGTTTGGGATCAAGTGGCACCTGCTTCTGATAGATGAGGATTTCGGCTGCAGATTTGCTCTCTTATGCTCAAATATATACTTTGGTTGAGCATCTACAGATTTGCAGCAGAAAACGGCCCTGGCAGATTCCAAGGAGAGATCGCTGCTTTGATTATCAGCAAGAACATTTGGCAAAACTTGTGCAACACAATTAAGAAAAAACAAAGTTGTGAAGTTTACTGTTTGAGTCAGCCCAGTTCAAAACAAACAAACTTGGTCCAGCAAAATGTTATTGGTTTCCTTGGCTATAGAGCCCTTCTGGAAGAGAAAAATCCCCACAAATATCCCAGTGCAATTTTAAATTCTGACGCACTTTGGGGCTTAGATTTTCCTCACAGAACACTGAAAACACGTTTTTTCGCATTAATGTAAGATCAGAGTGGATAGAAAGCTGGCTTTCTGTGTTCTGGAGAGGCCTGCACATTTCCTGATTTGTCATGAAGCTTTGGTTGGCGTGAAAAACAGAATATTTCCATATGCTGAAAACTTAGGTGAGTCTTGACAAAGCTGAGACACAGAAAAGAAAGAAAATAAGAGCTGCTCCAGGAGTTTTCTCATAACTTAAAATGAGACAAAACCCTACTCCCAGACTTGACCAAGAGGGTGACTTTGTATCACCACTACTTTACATCCCACAGTGACTTTTAGGATATAATCTTTAGCCCATGCTAGCACTGCTTGTGTTGGAGGAGATGCCTTTCTCCCCATCTCAGGGGGCCAGTCTTGCAAGACAAAAAATCAAATTAATTTTCTTTCTCAGATTTATACATGTTCATCTCTTTTAGAATTCATCTGAAGTGAAATGGATCCAGGTTTCTTCCAAATAATGCAAAACATATGGGAACAGAGTTGTGTAAGTCACAAGCTGACAAGAACCAAAGCCCTTCGATGATTGTCTCAGACCCACATGATATGCTCAAACCTGACAGACCTGTTATGTGAGCAAATACTTCTAGTCCACCAGCCAGCTTTGTAGCAGCTTCGCAACACAGACAGAGTTGTTCCACTTGCTTTTCACACTGATTTGTGCTACAACATTTTGGAGGACAGAAATGGCTCAATCTCATCTGGAGTCATAACACTTTTGCTGTGACACAAGCTCCCCTTGTTTCTGAAAAGCTAGTGTCTCTACAGGACCTACATAAAACTCACTTGCACAAATGAACAAGCCCTCAAAACTTTCTAATATCAATGTTGTCTAATGCTGAATTGATTGATATATGTTGCATTGCAAATTGCTGTTGCAGAGGCAACCGTTGCTCGGATAAAAATGGAGAAGATATTTCTTTTTTTTGAGATTTTTGGTCATATGTGAATTAAAACTTAGAAAATGTAGAAATTAGAAAGTTTGGAAAATTCCTTCACAGTGACAGCCATTGTTTTGAGCTGCTTTTTGCTTTATGGAAGGCAAAACACATTTTGTGAGAGTTTGCCAGTGTGGGGCACCCTTCATATTCACCACTGAATGTGGCTGCTGGGGATGCTGGAGGTGTTTACTTCACCATGACTTAGAAGTGCCTTTGCAGTGGTTTAACCCCAGCCCCACACAATGACTTGCTCACTCCCCGATGGTGGAAAAGGGGAGAGAATTGAAAGGGTAAGAGTGAGAAAACTTGTGGGGTGAGATAAAGACAGTTCAATAGGAAAGCAAAAGCTACACACACAAGCAAAGCAAAACAAGTATTCATTCAACACTGGTCAGACAGGTGTTCAGCCATCCCCAGGAAAGCAGGGCTCAATTGTGAGTAACAGTGACTTGAGAAGACAAATGCCAGCACTTGGAACATCTCCCACTTCCTTCTTATTCTCCCAGCTCTATATGCTGAACTTGATGCCATGTGGTCTGGGATATCCCATGGGTCAGTTGGGGTCATCTGTCCCAGCTGTGTCCCCTCCCAGCTCCTTGTGCTCCTCACTCCTCCCCTCCCTGCTCACTGGTGGGGTGGGGTGAGGAGCGGACAAGGCCTTAACTCTGTGTGAGGCCTGCTCAGCAGCAATGAATACATCTCTGTGTTATCAGCACTGTTTCCAGTACAATTCCAAAACACAGCCCCATACCAGCTGGTATGAAGGAAACTAACTCTACCCCAGCAAACTCCAGCACAGCCTCGTAGAAAGCTCCACTAGGCCATCCTTCTGATGTGAGGGGTATGTCTGTGCCATGTTGCCTGCTGTTCTGGGCCGTGCATCTGTACATCCATCTACTGCAGATGTACACACAGGTGTCAGGCAGGAAAAGCTCTATTTAGGCAATACAAAGGGTATCATCCGTGGTGTTCAGATACTTGAAGAGCTGAAAGCTTTTGTCTGACAGTGACCATCAACACCTGTGCTAGAGCACATGTACCTTCCAGATTCCAGAGAGCAGTTCAGAGAGGCTGGATGCACCCTGCCCTCCAAAAGCTGCAGGACACTGTGTCCAGGACCACAGAGTTTGCTTTCCACAAGCAGCTCAGCATCAGCAGAGCTGCAGGCCATCCTGACTTTATGGCACAGAGCAGAGCAGTGTGACCTGTGTGCTGCATGGAGGGTAGCTCCCAGGCAGGAAGCACTATGGGTGTGACAAAGCTGGAGCTGAAAGCAGGTAGAAATGTCACAGTATACAAGTAGCTCTAACTATGCAACACCATAAGTTCTACACATGCCACAGGCAGAGCAGAGCCAATTACATTTTATCAGTCTCAGACTGCTGTATTGTCCCCTTCACTTTTTGACATTGATCTAGTAGAATCAGTGCACATCAAGACACATTTTCATATTCTTCCTTTTCTTTTTTTTTTAAGTAAAAGTATTTCAAAGAACCCCTTCCCATCAGTAATATCATATGGTTCTATTTTACTAAATTGAAGCTCTACATAAAAAGACTGGAGATAAAAGTTATTTTCTGCAAAGTCACAGCTGTATTGCCAGCTGCATTACTGGCAAAAATAGTTCTTGTAATATGATTTTTTCCCTTTTTATATTCTAGATGTATAGCTTAGATTTATATTGTCTACATTCATTTGTGTAAACTGCAATAATCTAATACCAGCTATCTGTATCAGAGTCACTAATTTAATGAAAACGTATTTGTGTACTAAGCTTCCTAAAGCCATATGGAAAAATATCTCTCAACATACATATATACAGCTTTTGAAAGACCATAAAAGACAATCAGAGGCAAAATGTGGGCACTTGGTCTTTTGAAAGAAAAGAAAAAAGGTAGAACAGTACCTATTCCTCCATCCCCCATATTACCAGGAGCCAATTTTTAACAAAGTGTAATTGTGTTAGGTATAACCTGAAGAATACACTGCGTTCTTTAAAATGCTTAAGGATTAGTCTCTTCAGCTACAGGGACAATCTATCTATTGTCTCCAAAGCTCACAGTCTTGTTTTATCTTAGAGGAAGTTTATTCCTAGATAGAGATCTTCATAACACAGAGTTGAGAATAGAGACATTGACAGTTAGTGGATATAGTTTATTGCTTCTTTATAAAAGCACTATTTAGTAGCAGGAGTGAATATTTGAGTCAGCAGAGACATGCATTTGCTCCTCTCAGCTAATCCGTCAGGTTTTGCTTATTTATAGATCTTAGGAGCTTCTTTCTAACATTTGGCCATAGCCAACACTTTGTCTGATTGTTAAGTCTCCACATGCTTTTTGGAAAGGACACAGATTAAACTTTAACTTTTATAGTTACACAGGACATTTAAAATGCTTGCACAGTGTGGTTTGTAGGCTGAAAGTTGCACAGATCAGAGAAGATAACTGGCACCAAGAAATTCAAGACACATTCACAAACCTGTTCTTTTGCCAATACATCCCTGAAGTTTTCAGGAGTCCCTTTGTAGTATTTAGTTGGCAGTCTCAGTGCTTTCTTTGACTCAAAAAATCTGTCTGTTAGAATATCATCAAAAGAGTTAAAATTTCTAATTAGACATTGAAACTGTTGTCATTATTTTGTTGTTTTCTATGAAACATTATTTACTCTTCTGTTTTTAGAAGAATTACAGTGGCTGTTTGTTATTTTTTTACTTGAGTTGCCAAATGGATGTTACCAGAAAAAAATAAATAGAATTACCAAAGTGCCTTTCTTTTCCAGCTGACACTCCTTTCTTTCTTTCATGGCCACTGGACAGAGTATCTTGAGATCATGGAAAAAAAAAAAAGGTCCTACTTCTGTTGTCTAAGTTAATCAGTGACATTTTAGAAGACATTTGTGTGTCTAGAAATAAATTAATTTAAAAAAATCAGTGATGTTATCCCTTATTCATTATTTTTTCATTTATTTTTTATCAAGGTTGACAAATTTAGTTTATTAAATAAGAACAGTTTGGGGAACTTTATGGTTTCAAATCAACATAAGTCTTTTAGCACCTGACTTCTCAGAGTCTCAGGACAACCTGAAGAATCCCAGCAGTTCACACACAGTTTCCTCTAATGCAACATACTGCTCTGAAGTATGTTCTGCAGTCAGAACTGAGCCCTGTTACTATCTGATGAAATTACATTAATAATGTTAGTTTACTACTAGCAAAGACAAAACTTGTGGAATGAAAAGTGAGAAGAGGGCAAATTTCTCAGTGTCTCTGACTCTAAATCAAAGCTTCTAAATTATCCCTGAGCTTCTGCCACTCTCTCCTTCTCATCCCAAACCCCCGGAGACCTTTCCTGCTCCAAAGCAACACATCTACTCTCCTAACTCCCCATCAGACATGGGTGCATTGCTCCCAGCCCACTCTCTTGTCCTTTCTGCCCAGGTCCCTGCCAGCTGACACTTCTTGTTGCCATCCATATCCACCCTCCTCCTTTCTGCTACACATGCTCTGAAAGCCAAACCTCCAAAGTGCTTCATACTCCAATGGACTACCAGTGGCTGTTTCGGCCAGCCACAAGCCCCTATCAACATTTGCTGACAGCTTTGGAAGAAAGTGCCTAGAAATGGGATGGATGCAAGTAAAGCTGAGATGGGCCCCATGGGGACAGGATGTGCCTCAGGTAGGTGAAACCCAATAGCAGTTACCTGTTAGTACTACAGAAATACTTCTGAATAGCAGATGAGAAGGATCCCTTCTTCCTGCAGGCATATTTGATGATTTTTTTTGCAGTTTCCCACATTTTTTTTAAAATGACACTTCCAGTAAACTGCTGAAAATGTGCATCTGTCTTCAATAAAGAAAGGACTTAATTAGCACATCTTCTCCCCTGTTGAATAAGGAAAAAAGGCAGAGGCAGGAGGAAGAGATTTATTTTGGTGCCATATGAATCATAACTAGCCTAGCATGTAAAGCCTGAAATAATGTTAAAGCTTGAAAGAAATGATGTATAAATGGAAAAGTCATCCCCCGTGTTTAACAGCAAACAGTAGATACAATACATCATGTTCTGGTGCAGAAGAGCAGCTTTCCAGTGGAATTATTCCAGATTTACACTGCGGTGGCTGAAATGAGAAACTGTCCCACAGAGCATATGTAACTGGAGAAGTAACATGATATTCTTTTTCCTTGGATCATCTTGTTCAAGCTCTGCTTCCTGTGTTTCAAGCTCTGCTTGAACTGCTACCCACAGCTGGCAGTCAGCAAGATTGTGTTAAGTGCTGTTCAAACACATAGTGAAACATAGGTCCATACCTGATGAGCTTGAAATGCTAGAAGAAGTGAGTTTGTTATTGGCAGTATAAAAATAATTTGGCTTATCATGTTGTTTGAGGGTGTTATGAAAGAGAAGCTGTTTGAAGAGGATCCTGATATGTCCTGATATGTGTGGATGCTTCTTCCACACAAAAGTAGCAAGAATAAAGCCTCAAGCTATTCTTGGTAAAATTGGACTAGCAGATGGTGTAGGTGGGGATCATTTGGGACAGAAAATGAACAGTTTGGGGGTTAAAGCAGTATTGTCAGTTTTGCTCCCACATCAACTGATGTTGGAGCATGGGCTGCAGTGGATGGGTCACCACACTGGTTACAGGCTTCCAGCCCTCCAGCTGATTGTCATGAAGGTGGGGGTGGCAGGTGACATCTTGTTGTCAGGAGAAGATGAAGAAATAAAAGAGGAGCAGGATGTGAAAGACAGCAAGTTGAAGTTTTAAAAGAGGAAAATTTTGATCTGAAATAGCCAACAAAATGATGTTTGGAATACTCTTCTGAAAGTTTTTTGAGTAAAACAGGATAGATTCATATCAAAATTACAGAAGGGGAGGGAATGGAAACTAGAAGGTCCAGTTTGTATTGGCATCCAACTTCTTTAGACTATGCCTGATATATATAGATTATGGGGAAAAAACCTTATAGAACAGAATGAAATGCAAATTAGAGTTATCTGAAATATATGTAAATTAATTCATGACAGAAAAAGATTAATTGTAAGCTGACAAGCAGGGTAAATTAGTACATTTAAAGTTATTGGTGTGCTACCAGAAGCTACAAGCTTTAAAATATTCAATATGGGCAAATACTGTGTCCAGAAAAAATGCTAGCTCAGCTATGACTGCTGTTTCACAGTAAGTAGATAGTGCCAAGCTGTTTTCTGTAGAAACTAAAAATAAGACTAGGCATGTTTTGTGGGGATTTCTGCTTTAGACATATCAAATTTAAGCTCACACTGGGTTCTTTTTGGGTGCTCTGAAAAATGTCCTAAGATTTGAGTTCATGCAGGTGGAAACAGAGCAAGGGAAGGATGTGTGGGTTACTAATAAAAGGACAAAGGCTGAAATTGTGTCTCAGTTTATTTAAACAACCCTCTCCTCCTTGCCATGTGTTCCAAGGACACTGTGAGGTTCTCAGAAGACAGGTTAATCCTCTGCCTCAGTGCATGTTGAGCAGTAGCACTCATGGTTTTCATTGTAGCTTGTGGTAAAGCCAGTTTAACTGAGAAGCAATCTGAGTCCAGTGTTCAGTAATGGGGGGAAAAAATAGGGGTGTTTATCTAAAAAAATCCTAAACACATTACCTCCTTTCAAATATCCTTCTGCATCTATTGTCAGAGTATGTGCCATTTCACTTCATGAGTGACACTGTATCCCTGTCCTGGGAATGTTATCCTTCACAGCTATCCCTGTGCAGCATTCCAGTGCCAAAGCCAGCCAACAGAATTAAAGCTATTTTCATTTAATCTAAAATTTTCAGAAATTATTAGCAGCTATATGTTACCCCCATTTATGCTATTCAGAGACTGCCAATATTTTAGATTATCATTAATGATTTTGTCAGGGTTGCCCATGTTAGATATTTGATATAATTTTTCTTTTTATTAAAAAGCACTTGAAGAAAGAACAGCCTTGACTTGTAGGCATGTCAGTGCAACACCCTCCATTACAAATGGGTCCTTATTTTCTGGTCTAGAGTAAATGTTGAAAAATGCTATACAATAACATCTGTTATTACACAATAGTTCTCTATTTGCTTCCTAGGAGCTTCCAACCCAGCCTTGCGTAACTTTTTTTCTTCACATAAAACAATGAGAGCGTATGTTGGCCTGTAAAAGACTATGGCCTCAAGTAATAAATACCTCTCAAAGACACCCAGCACAAAACCTCATTGTTAGAGCAATTTTGACAGAGAAGTTGCACTGAGGCTCAGTCCAATAAGGAGTTGATGCTCTTGATGCTGAAAGATTTAAATTGTCTCGGGAAGATTTTAAAAGACTACACATATCAGGCAAGTGAGTCAAGATAGACATGGGCAGTTTATGAGGTTTGAGAGTACAGGTCCAGTGCTGGCTGCTCAGTGAAAGCGTGGAGCTGGGGCTGGGATTGCATCCCCATGCTTGCTAAAAAAATCATCCTGTCCTAAGGGGAGTGCTCTTTGCTCAGTTTGCACAGACTAGTTTTGGAGCTTGTGTGCCAATGTGATCATCCACTCTTTCCTTACAAATAGCACATGACACAGAGTTTATTGCCAGAACAGTTGTAACTGGTTTTTTAACCATCAGAAATGTGATAAGTGGTGGTATGCAAGTGAAAAGGAAAAAAAAAAAAAAAAAAAAAAAGAAGCATTTTGATTTCTTACCGAGTTTTTATTTATCAATGAATATTTAAAGAGAAAAACCTCATTTGACTTTCCAGGAACTCATACAGGCTTGAGTATTTTTTTGTGTGTTGAGAGTTGTGACCAGTGTCAGCACACATCATTGTGTCCAAAAGAGCCTGTTGCTGCTACATTCTCTGTAAAGAATTTGTTACTATTGTTAGTTGCTTAACATCTGAAATTAGATGCCTTCTGGACAATACATAGAAATAATGAGAGCCAGATGGATTCCATCAGGCCAAATATAGATGTTTACATCTAAGCTGGTCCTTATAAGCTCTCACTGTATTCAGTGGAAAGAAAAAGGACACTTCCAGATTTTGATTTGTCTCAGGTTACGTTAGATATCTAGAACTAGCTAGCTGAATAGCCATTCTCATAGTTCCTATTTCTCCCCACAAATTTCACACACATATTTCAAAGGGGGTTTAGCGAACCATCCACACCATAGACACCAAAGTAGAAAGTTCAAGGCAGGAAGTCCTACCCTGCTTATCACAAAAACAATATAAAACTTAATGCAGTGGCTATGGTCATATCAAAGATGTGTCTATAACTCTTAAACAGACTACAATCAAAAATATAAAAGGAAGAAGAAAAGAGATGGGAAGCATTTATGTACTTAACTGGTTTATGTTTGGCAGTGTATGAAATCTCACACAGTTAAATAAAGTCCATTATATGCTCAGGTAACAAAAATCAAGCATAGAGCTATATTTTGTCATAGGATTGCTATTGATGCAACCCTGCTGATGTCCTAAAGGGTGAAAAGCAGTAAAAATCAGTACAGAAAAAGCCTTGACTGTATCATAGTAAAGGATATGCTATCTGCCCTCCCACTCTCTCTGTTAATGATTATTAGTGTAGCTTGCTTTGTATGGGAAAAAACAGTTATCTGCTGTTCTTCCTTCCTCCAGGTGTGAATACTGGCCTCACACAGATTGCTGTTGACCAAGACCATCAATCCTCTGTCAATGACTTTAATGAGAAACAGAAAATAAGGAAAATGTTTTTGGTCTTTTAATTTTTTTAAAATGGATGACCCCAAAAGAATACTATGGAACATTATTCAACTCCAAAGTGAGTAATTCCAGTGGTTTGACAAGAGCATCCTAGTCCAACTTTCAGGGGATGGCATCTTAGCCAAATAAGTGGTAATACTCCAAAGCAATGCAGGCTTTCACTAAACATTTGGAAGAGTTAGACCATTAGGAAATTTTTGTTATGCTTATTTACCTTTGGAAATGTCAATGTATTCCTTATTCACTTGTAGGAACACACCTAGTTGAAGTCTGAAGCACACTGCTGCAATCTGCTATTTTATCTTTTGCCTGTCGTACATGCTGAGCCACAGGACACAAAGAAAAAGTAAATTTACTGTTCTGATTTACTCTGCATCTTCAGCCTTGACTTCATGAATGAAAAGTGCATTATCACCCTGATTATGTAGTTCCTAGTGTACCCTATGCCATATTATCATAAAATAAACCCTTCTGCAAAAACTGAGCTTGATATCTGAAGTCTGATAAGATATATTCGGGTCACTGAACATAACATACCTCTAACTAGAGAATTGACCAACTGACCCTTTGAAACTCTGCAGGTCATTGTTTCCTTGAGGAAAAGCTCTGGAAGTTAGCGTAAGAAGGGTGGAAGAACATCAAGGTTTCCTTCAAAATGGAAATACATCTGAATTATGTTCTGTCAAAGAGCACTTTGATGGGACTTTTCATATTAAAAGAAAAAATGTGTGGGCTGTTATTTCCAATTTATTCTTTTGTTCAGCAAAAGATTGATTTCATATGATTTAAAGAAAGAGGCTGTTTTCTTAGAGAGGTCCAGAAGCATTATTGGAAAAGCACACCACGGAAGGCTCTACAACAATAAAGGACACCCTGAAGTTCTTTTTGTACTGGAGAATCTCCACAATAGAGCATTGAAAAATGTTAATGGAGTGATCTTATGGGAAACCATTTTAGCAATTACCTGCCCAGAATTGCCTCATAAAAGTTCTTAAGCATTTTAATATGCATTATTTTGGATGGCCAGAAAACCTGGGAGCTGTGGGAGGCTGCAAAGAGGTCCCACAAATGTAAAAAAACCTCCCATAAATAGCAATCTTGTCTCTTGACAATTCATAGCTCCAGAGCAGAAACATATAGAGAATAGGGTGAGGGATGAAAAAAAATGTTACAAACATACAGGATAAAATCAATTCCTTGTATAATTTCAGTGAAATTATTCTTGATTCCTGCAGCAGAACAACAGACAGGATGAGCTGCTCTCATTTTTTATTTCTAAGCAGTGTAAGGAGATGAAGCATAAAAGGCAAAGAGCTCAATCATCTTTTAAGAAAAGGGCAAGATTTGTTAAGTCTTCCATTTCCACACCTGCTTTGAAGCTAAGAAAAAGGATAGTCTCAGCAGAGAAGTCATATTCTATAGGATGAGGCACCATATTCCCAATATTGTGTTGTGAGCAACTTGCCCTTACAGCTCTGGAGAAAATAAGTGTTTCATTAGTAGCAGGAAGCCACAATTACCACAGCCCCTGTCCACACTGCAAGCTGAGGACTTTTGATCCTACCTTGGGCCACCCCACCTGAGCTGCTCCCTGTTTGCTGCATGGCTGCTTGCCAAGTGTTGCGCAGGTCATGTTTCATCGGCACCCGTGGAGATCTAACCCACACAGGAAAAGAGTGATCACAGTGTGGATGTAACACTTTCATCCCAACATAACCTAAAGCATTCCAAATTGTTTTAAACTAAAAATTCAGTCTAGCTGAAAGACTCAGAAGCAGATGATGGCCTGATTACAAACTTCCTGCTTAGACTTTTCTCCTGGGATTTGGTTCAGGCTCATTTCTCATTTTCATACAAGCTTGACTGTCAGTTTTTTATTTTTATGAAAATGGACTAATATAGCCAAGAAAATATAATTAAGACATTGCTTACTGTAAATTTAATTTAGAAGGCAAAATTGTCTGTTGCAATTAAAAAAAAAGTCTTTTCAAAGATAGACTTTGTAGACACAAATTTCAAACCACATTATATTGCTGGAAACTTTTTTCAATGGAAGTGATGACACAACTTTAAAAGGCAACATCCTGAATAAAACTGTAATGAATACTCAAAAATAGCTACTAAAGAAGGAAAAAGACTTGGTTTTCATATTACAATATGTTGCCTTTTGTCCTCTAATCTCAGCCTTATCCAATCTTGAAAGATTTACAATTTGCTAATTCTATAAGGCAAAAGAACATTCTTCTACCCAGCAAGGTCAGTCAAATCCACTCCAGGCAGTGATCAGTAGATTAAAACATGTCATTGAACCCTGTATAATTTTACTGCTGTCAGGATATTTCAATTGCAGACCACAACACTGTGAAGGTTGGAACGGACAGCTGATCATACCTTCTGGATGCTGAAGACATAATGAAGTTAAAAACCTTGGGCAACATCTTTCTTTGCTATATCCCTGTTAACAGGGAGTCTGCTCTCATTAGCCTGGTAAAGACATAAAAATACTGCTAAGTATAGAAATATATGTTATGTATATGCAACATATATAGTTGGAGATTTCCAAACTCTGGAATATGACCTCCCCAAAATATTAGTGAAAAGGCTGAAAACAGATATAGAGCTTTGATCCAATTTCACTCAAGTTGAATTTTTCCCACTTTCATGGGAATAAAGCACAATCCTAGAGTGGGTGGTTCCTTCATCCTTCAGAGCAAGCCAAATCATCCCCAGGTTATAACTCACCATGTGCTGTCGTTTTTATTCACTGCTGCTTTCAAATTTCAGGTTTGGTTGAGCCATGCAGTGGAAAGAGCACAACAAAGGATGGGTTCTTCACAGACTGATGCTTTTGTCTTTCCAGTTTGCCCCGGCACAGTATGGAACGTCCTAAGGTGCTCAAATATAACAATTATGAGCAGAATGAATCAGTATTCAAGGGCAGTACTAGCAGGTGGAAATCACTGAAGTGGGGTAGTAGCTATCCATGGGGTAGTAGCTACCCATACCCATTCCCTGGCCATTTAGTGACCTTTGATGGGTTTGTAACAGCTCTAGACACCTCCAAGCATCTCTTCAGCTGGCCTTTAGAAACACAAGAAAATTACAAGGGGACTGGAACTGAGCTGAGTTGTTTGCCTTCTGCCATGGTTTTTAAGTCATATGTAACAGCTCTGCTCAAGACTAATAATATTTTGAGGGTCTGGTTATCACTGGTGGTCCAAAAGAACAACTAGAGCAAGCAACAGCATCCTTCCCTACTCATAAGAATTTCTTTTCCTTTTGGTGTTTCAGCACAGGTTAGCAGTTGCCCTTTTCTGGCCAAGCTGGTTAAGGTATCATGGAGCTGTAAAATTGTGGGGCTGTAAAAATTACATAAGCTGAAAGCTGGATCCAATTTTTATTTCTTGCTTGCTGTAGAGTAACTGTATAACCTGTACTTGATAATATATTAGAAGAACAAGATCTTTTCTCAGATCCACAAAGGTAGTAAACTTCCATGACACCTTTGAATTCCTGGAACAATATTGCACCTCTTTGAGCCACTCATATACCTGATATTACTTGAAAGATTGTGTCCAAACATCTGCATACAGTTAAGCTCCAAAGAACAAATTTCAAGATACGATTAAACATACTTCACATTTATAAATATTACCTGTCACCAAATTATCCTCATCTTTCCAGGCCTGGAAGACAGTCTAGGTTTACTATAAGGTGGGTATTTGAGATATAAACAGCTTCTGGCATCTATAACTTGACATCTTCAAACAAGGTACACAGAATTCTTTGTACTATTCTTAGCAGACATATGATGCAGTCTCCTTGCAACTAGCATCTTGTGCAAAAAAAAGGCACATGAAAAATTACATCATTATTTAACATTTGGAAGACACCACGCCTGGTTCACTCTTTTGGTCTATATTGTCCCCTCTGTTTTTATTTTTCAGTTTTGACCCCACATTTGAACCTCACACCCACTCAATTCCTCTTAACCAGCTACCTCATATTGCTGGTTGCTCCTGGCATTTCTTCAGCAGCAATGGGAATTTGACCTCTCTGTATTTCTCACTATTAAGAATGTTTTACAAAAGCTAGTAAATAACGAATGACATGATGAATATATTCGAGCAATGATGTTTTTGTTACTTTTTTGTCTTTGCCTTGGTGTTTCATAATCATTAGAAAATTGCTGTGAAGTACAGGACATCTAACTATGGAAATACGATGTCATTTTGATGAATTATTGGATTAATTTTCAGTGTCTTATGCTTTTATACCACATTAAAATCTGACAGAAGTTTTAATATTGTAAATTAATGTCTCACACTTCTGTGCACCATTTGAAATTTGGTTTAATATTTGAAAATATCTTTCTTTTTTTCATTGTGCCAGTTCTCAGTGCCCCATAAGAAAGAATTTGATAGGCCTAGCTTCCCTGCATCAGATGATCTGCTTGCCAAATTATGGGGAAAATACCAAAAATATTCTGATTGTTAGTTTTACCAGAGTGCCCAGTACTAATTAAAGTTGATATCAGATTGTGCATAATGTATTATATGTAAAGAATGACACTAAAGTACTATGTGTTATCTAAAAATAGTATTTATTACATGCTACATTTCTGTGTGATGTTAGAAGCTGCAATGGAACAATTAATGAGATAAACTATTTGAAATAACACTCTGAGGGCCACATTATTAGGCAATATTTGTCACAATGGTTTTTATTAAAAAAAATCAGACTATTTCCTCTCTGAAATCTCATCCAAAAACTTGATACTAACTTTTCAAAACTTAAATGCAGCTCTAATTTTTAGTATTTTTTAATATAAGATGTACCAGAGCTGTTGTGATAATTCTTTCTCTACAAGTAATGGCAAAAGTCATGGCAGTGAGCCTAATCTCTGTCTCTTGTAGAGTCCAAGGGGTGCTCTGTTGGGAAACGTGTCAATTAGAGATGAATTAAAAAAATATGTGCAGGATTTTTCATCTACTCCAGGTCCAGAAGTCACAAGCCAAAGGAATTGTCCTTATTTTGGGTGGAAATGCATGTGAAGAAGAATCCACTTGAATAGCAAAACTTGGAACATCATGTCATTTTTGCCTCTTCAGAAGAAACTCAGATTCAGGGTATGTTGTCACAGGCCACCTCTGTATCATTCAGAAATACAACAAATTCTAGCTATTAGGCTGTGTTTGTGTAGTTTACTTACAATGGAAATTCATAATGGGAAAATATTTTTATGATGCATTTATACAATGTGCAGTGGATGTGTGGAAAATAGCAGTTTTGTAGCACTGATTAAAATGTGAACACTTCTGATTTAAAATGGGGGTTTTGGTTTGGTTTTCTTGAGAAGCAGCTCTGGTCTCTGCAAGCTTTTTCCCTCTATAATTCAAAACACAATTTGGAACACAATTATAACAGAAGACACTATATCGTGTTCTGACTGTAGTCACTGGGAAGGTTCACATCTATCAGTTTGACACCGAGACCTCTCTTCAGGGTGTGGAGAGGAATGGCAGCTCCCCTGCTGATCCAGCACACCTCTCCTAAGCGCATCTGAGGATGGGGTGAATTACTCCCTCAAAGACACCTCTCTCTGTGAGTTGTGCTTGCAGGCTACACACTGACCTTCAGCTGACACCTCACCACTGAGCATCTTCTCCACTGACAAACCTAGTGCTCACACCAATTCCTAAGCTGCTGCTTTACTGTTATTGACAGTCTAAAATCCAAATTAGAGCTGTAGCACTGGACAGTATATTTCAGCAAATCAAAGTAACTAGCAGAATTTCTCCTTACAGTGTTTTGGAAATCTCTATCAAGTTGGGGTTTTGCTTGTTTATATCTTTTTTTTTTTTTTTTTTTTT